>JAULAV010006650.1:0-77855 GCA_030789695.1 Scilla litardierei | reverse complement strand
TTTTTCACACATACACTCACACTCACACTCACACATATATTTCTGTGCACGTGCACAATTTTCTATATTTTTTGAAATTTTTTACATACATACATATATTTCTGTGCACACGCAAAAAAACCCATTTTCTATATTTTTTGAAATTTTTTAGTAGGATTATTATACACATTCTAAAACCCCAAATATGGGTGAACCTTAGGGGCATTTGACCCTTGATCCATCCGTTGCCAAAGCTCTAGTTTTCTGGTTTTCTGGAACCTTTTGAGACCGTTGAAGTTGCAATGATTAGATTGAGAATCAAATAGCATTGGATTCATTTTTTTGCGTTGATCATCCATGAGGTGTACAACAATTCTATATATATATATTCAAAAAAATGGAAAAATTGGTAAATTGTGTGTGTGCACAGCTAACTTAGCTGTGCACGTGCACATGTACATTTTTTCCCATCCACACACATATGCTGTGCACATGCATATGTACATTCCCCCCTCCACACACACACGCGCACACACACACAAACAATGTGTGTGGGTCTGTGTGTGTGTGTTTATATACATATGTAAACTTTCATATGCAGAAAGTCATTGGTGTAAAAAACGCGAGAAAAGAGTTTTGTGTGGTTTTTTTTTCAAAGATTTAAATCATTGAATGTGTTTTACACATGTTAATTCATACACATACCAAAAATCAAGAAAATCCCCTCTATTTGTTTCATAATTGGATCAATACAATTTGTTACGGCTTGATCGAATGTCAATTCCCTCTTATGTTCACCCATTATTTTTTAGTGTATATATATGTATGAATTAAACATTGGAAAACGCTTTTAAAAAAAGATAATATCATACCATGATTCAAAAAAAAATTACACATTTCCCATAGGATCATGACCCCACACGCGTATGACCCCACACGCATATACACATACAGAACACTGTATATGTATGTCAACGTGATTCCTACAATGACACACATATACGTAGTTTATTTTATTTTATTTAAAAAAAATTGGGATTTGTTCTACACATTATGGATTATCACTATATCAAAAATCAAGTAAATCTAAACGTATTTGACCCTCGATTTAACCGTTACAAATTCAACGGTTTCAGAACAATAAACTTTTTACAATGGATGGATGAGAATCAAACACCCCCGAAGTTCACCCATGTATGGGGTTTTGGGTTATAGAATGTGTACAACAAACTAGAAAAAAATCATTTTTTTTGTGCTTTTGGCACCAGCAGCGAAGGAAATTTCCTGCACTGCTAGCACTATCACCACATGTCCAGTTTACTCATATATATGATTGTGCTACATGTCCACTCATATATATGTATGTGTGTGTGAATAATGTGTATCATATGTTATATGTGACATGTTGATCTTCATATTCAAAAACCTAAAATATCAAATATCAAGTAAACCTAATTGTTTGTGCATATTTATCAACCCATCGCAAATGTTCTATTCATGGAAAACCGTTAAATTTATGACTGGTGAAAGAATATGCAAAATCTCTTGGGTTCATCCGATATTCGATGTATTGGGGTTTTAGAATGTGTAGATAAAAATAAATGGTTCCGATCGTCAAAAAAAAAAAAAGTAAGGTGGCCGTGTGTTGGAGACGGAAATGAGGCTTAATCGCATCCATCCTATGAGGCACGTTATTTTGTATATATCGGATGACCCCTAACATCACAACCAACACTCAAATCACTTGGAAGAAGAGGTGGTTTCCTTTACATGTCTCCCTAACCTTGCAACTTTCCTGTCGGTGTCACCACAAAAAGGCTGCAAAGACTTTCATTATTACGTTGAAAAATCGAGAACAAGCGCAGAGACATTCCCCCTTGTTGATTTGATAATCGAACTCGCTATTCAGCGTCTTTGTATTTTATGACAAAGAAATCAAAGAATCGGATATTATTATTTTATTTCTGTTGAGGGGCATTGAAGTTGAGAATAGTTAAGATCAATAACCTTTGTCAAACCCAAACAGACAGACTAACAAAATGGTCAGTGCCTTTAATTGGTCGGTTTCAGATTCAAATCAATTTTGAGGTCTGCATTTAGCCTTGGGAATTAACGAGGAGAATTAGTCTAATCTTGGGATGAAAATAGACCGAGAAGTCCACACTTTTGCCAGGTGGCCCAATGGGTCAATCGCTTTCAAGCCACGCACCCTCGCCGGTGTTGTATAATGGATGTCAAATCTTGGGCCAACATTATCGTCACAAACCCAACTTTTGGTTTTAAAGGTCATATAATGAGTTGTTGGTGCTGCTGTTATTGTTAATAATACTATTATTATTAACTAGTCATAACCCGTGCCCTCGGGTACGGTTCATTTAAGATATCACCTCAAAGTCATTGTTCTCCCCAAAACTTATTTCCGCCTCCAAAATCTAAACGAACAAAAATCTAGCTTCGATGCGGTCACCTTCGGCGCATAACCCGTGCCCCGAGCATGGTTCATTTAAGATATCCTCTCAAAATCTGTGTTCTTCCCAAAAATTATTTCACCCTCCAAAATCTAAACGAACAAAAATCTAGCTTCGACGCGGGCGTCTTTGGCGCATAACCCGTACCCTGTGCCCTCGGGCACGGTTCATTTAAGATATCCTCTCAAAATCTTTGTTCTACCCAAAAATTATTTCCACATCTAAAATCTAAACGAACAAAAATCTAGCTTCGACGCGGGCGCTTTCTGGTGTAGGGAAAAAAATTTAACCCGGGCCAAAAAGTTGGGAAAAAAAGTGGAATGGTAGGATTTTTTTTAGCAAAAAGGAAATGTGTCGGTATTCTGCGCAAATGTAGTGATTGTGAGGGGGCACAGAAATGAAGGGGGGAAGTGCGTAAGTGTCAGTATGTGTGTATGGTGTGTGGGTAAAAAGTGAAATGAGAGGGGGTTTTTTAGTAAAAAGGGGAAATATATAGTATTCTGCGCAAATATAGTAATTGTGGGGGTTTTGAAAACCAAAGGAAAAAAGTGGTGGGTTTTCCAAACAATCATCTCAACCCTTCTTTTACCAAGATTAAATCCGAGCCATTCTTCTATCAACCTCTTTATACATCAGCATGACATCAGCTTGTCCTAGTCAGCCCTAGGATTCAAAAACAGTTGTCAAATGTAATATAGATGGTTCCGTATGAGTACTATTTTTTTACGATCGTGAAAAACATGGATCTACCAAATTTTAATGTTTTACTCGCGGCCACAACGACCATAGTATTTATTTATAGGTTTGCCGTTTAAAATTACTCACGGGGCTCGAATCATTCAAAAATTCCGAAAATGTCCTGATTGTGCGCGGTGAGTAAAACGGCTGACCATCGGCGGTCGGCGTTGCCGCTCCCTCCTCCGACCTCCCCAGCCCTCCGCCGTCCCTCTTCATCTTCCCCAGCAGCCTCACACGCCCCCATCCTCTGACCTCTCTAGCCCATCCGCCACCCCCCTCCTCAGATGACTCAAGGCACCCCAACTCACATCCCTAAAAACCCGTCGGGGGGGGGGGGGGGGGGGGGGGGGGCGTGGGGTGGGGGGGAAAGAGGTGCAAATTTTGAATGGAAAACTTTCAAATAAGTGGTTGTGCACGCGAGTAAACCGTAGGTGCACGAAGTGTTTACAGGTGTTTTCTCACCGCTGAATTGTTGACTAGTGGACGGGATGTCAACGTGGTCAAGGGGACACGTGGAACCTCCGGGGTCGGCTGGTTGCGTGATTGCTCGATGAGGAGCGCGGATTCTCACGTCGGCTTGCCAAAGGGTAGCCTCGGCGAAGCGGCGGCTTCCTTGTGGTGGAGGCGAGCGGGCTCATTGTTGAGGACGCTAGGCTTTGGTCGGAGGGGCGCTGAGGGGTAGCCTCGGCGTCGCTGGATCTACTCGACCTGGACAGACAAAGAAACTCGTCAGGGGGGACGGACATTGGTTTCGGCCAAGTCTCCTCCGATGCCTAAGTCAGAACGGATCTGAAAGACACTCGACGGGATTGGTATGGTGCACATGGTGGCCGATACGCGAGTCCTCGGCCCGAGCTATGGAGAGGGAAAGTAAAGTGGAAGACAAGGTTCTGTGGATAGAATACCTTCGTGTATTGGTATTCAGGTCTGGATCCCCTTCTCTGTCGCCCCTCGAGTTCTTTTATAGGAATCATCCCACGTTCGCTCCCCCTCAACCTCCCCTTTCACCGCCTCCACGATCCGCCTCTTTGATGGCGTCTTCATGGGTTATGAAGGTGGGCGTAATAGGGTCCCTTAATGGTGATTAAAGGGGCGCGCTGTGAGGGGAGCGGTTAGCTCTCGCTGTCGTGGGCTGATGGGGTGTCTACCTTGGTCGTGGCCGACCCGAGTCCAGGTCTTCGTGGGGGCCTCGACGTTCGGCCCAATCTCCTTCTGGGTCGCCTGCTTACAATGTGTGCTTGGGCCGTTCGATCTCGGGCCATCTCGAAATGGTCGTATCAATTGCCCCCATCGCTCGGGCCGTTCGGATTCTGCCGGTTCGGTTCGGGTGATGTGACTTGTGTGGATTTTGACAGGCGCGTCAGTCGAGGTAGTGCCATTAAATGGAAGCCATCATGACACTACCTGGTTGGACTTCTCCCTCCCTTCGGTGTGGAATTCGAAGTGCCGCCGGTCGTCAGATGTCGCCACACGTCCTCCTTCGAGCGGCCCAGATTCTAAGATTGTTCCTCGTATAAAGATGTCACCCTTCTGAATTTGATCTTCGCGCTTTTCGATTGAACCTTGTTCTTGCCCGTGCTGGTGAATTCTTCTTTGTCTTTCTCCCTCCGGTCGCCCTTCAAGTTAATTCCCTTTTCTTCCTTCTGTTCCACTCGACCTATCCCATGGCTGCACTTAGGATAGGAGGTTCCGTTCCCAGGGCCAGGGTTCCCCCGGTTCCAGAGTTTGGCAACCCTCCGACCTCAGGGCCCGGTAACCCCCCAGCTACACGTCTGGCCCTGACAAAGGGAAGGGCTTGTTGTTTGAGGACCCGGTCTGTAGGGATGATGCTTAAGCGCGGAGAGGTTCGATGTTCCTCCGGTGATCCTTAGGTCATCGTCCACCATCCCCTTCTCAACGGCCGCGGAGATCCGGGAGAAGTATTTGTGTCACCTGTACGACGTCCGGATCCCCTTTGATGATGAAAGGATCGGTTTCCCAAGGATCCGCGAGGCCGGCGTTTACGTCGAGATGTTCCGCATGGGGCTCCGCTTCCCCCTCCATCCTTTTATCATCCAGGTCATGGAGTTCTTGATGGTGGACCCATGCCAGCTAACCCCGTATTTGATTGCGGCGCTGGTCGAGTTCGTTATGATCTGCAGCGTACACCGCTTGGAGCCGACCCTGCCCCTCTTTTTCTACTACTTCCGGGTTCAGACGGTCGGCCGAGGAGTATGGCAGCACATCCGCGCCCAGGCGGGAAGGGAGTGTTTGCTTGGCTTGCCCTGTTGGGTGGGCTACTGGAGCTTGAATTACGTTTTTGTCGTTTTCTCCGGGGATGCTGTGATCCTGACAGGTTGGGGAGGTTTATGTCATTACGACTTGAGACTGTCCCTCTCCGAGGCCGATTAGGCGGCAGTGCGGTTGTTGTCGTCTTTGCCCCTAGTGGAGAGGTCGGTCTGGCCCCTGCTGGACAACCTTCTCCTTAAAACGTCATGTGGTCCCCCTAGTAGGCGCTTTGTTTTCTTTCTGCCTCCCCTTTTTGCTTATCCTGATCTTCTTCCTTTCTGCAGAAATGGTGGGTCGAGAATTTAGCCGCGACGTCGGCGAGCTCTTTCGCCAGGGCGCTAGTAGTGGGCGCGGAAATTCTTTTGGCCACGTGCCTCACCGCACGATGGATGATGAGATCCGCAGGGCCAATCCTGCGGTAGGGAGGCTGATCCGCAGGGCCAATCCTGCGGTAGGGAGGCTGGAGCAGGCAGTCGCTGCCGCGCCGCCGGCTCAGGTCGTCGTTGAATCCCCTGCGGGGGGAACGTGGCCGACGGTCCTCCTGGCTCTGCCCGTGTCGAGGGAGACAACGGGGGTGTCGGCCTGGGGTCCCAAGCGCCCGCGGGGGGCCGTGGTGGAGAGAGGAAATGCCCCCCTCTGGAGTCCGGGAGGCCCGAAGAGAAGAAGAAGAAGAAGAAGAAGAAGGCCGCGGAGGTCTGGCCCTCGACGGTGCCCGAGAAGTCGATCATCTCGGGGGCAACCCTCCTACTGGCGGAGGTGGCCACCCCCGCTAACTTAGCCGAGCCTTCTCCGGTTAGTGCGGGAGGCGCCCTGTTGATGCTTGAGGCTGGCCGGGAGGTCCCGCCCGGGGAGTCGGTCTTCGTCGATCGAGGCGTGGCCACCCAGTTGGCGCAGGGCTCCGTCCTTTCGAGGGACCACTCCCTCTTGAAGAGGGTTCGCTCTGACCGATTGGCGGATGCCCTGGTCTGGCAACTCTAGCAGGTCGGTCTTTCTGCCGCATTCGACTCCGCTTTGCGGCATCCATGGCTCACACCTTCTATCTTGCATGTCTCCGTAATGGCCGTGGAGACACAGCGCCGGGCGGCACAGGTGGTCAGTCTCGAGGAGTCCTTGGCGCGGGAGCACCTGAGGGCTGGAGAGGCCGAGGTGGTAGCTGAAGAAGCACACATGGAAGCTCGTCGCTCGCGACGTCGGGTGGACGAGCTCACCTCCGAGGTGGAGGACTTGAATGAGGCCCCGGCGGCCACTCAGCGGTCTGCCCAAGAGGCGGAGGAGGCATCCCGCCGAGAGAGAAACGAGCTCTGGGCCGAGCTGGGAGCCCTGCAACAAGCGCACCTCGCCCGGCTCATCGAGGATGTAGAGAGGGGTTACGAGGGGGTTCTTAGGCCGAGGATCGCGGAAGCCCTCAAGGAGGCATTCGAGTCATATGAAGACATCCTGGCCCCGAGGATCGTGAGGGCCTTTTGGGATTCCTTCCAGAGGTTCGAGGAGCGGGTCCGGCAGGCGCTTCCCCCCCCCCCCCCCCGCCCCCCGCCCCCCGCCAGGTCCCGAGGAGCCCGCTCGATCGGAGCAAGGTGAGGCTCCGGGTGACGCCTCCTCCCGGGCCCCAGCGTCATAGACGACGTTCCCCCGCTCTTCTTCCCTCCTCTGTAAAAAAGGAACAGTTTTGAAAGTAATAAATAGTTTGTTTTGCGGGCCTTTTTACCTTTCTGCATTTTCTCCTATTTTCGCAAAGCGTTTTTCTGGACTGTCTCCCTTTATTGTCCCCCCTTCTCGTCATTCAAGCCAAGGCAGACCGCGGGCTTGGACCACCGGGGGGGGTGTTTCTTTTCGCTGGTTGAGTCAATGTCCTGATGAGGGAGTGGCCCTCGGCCTCGCGGATAACTGTTGTGATTATATGGCCCGGGGTAGCTCACAGCCTCTCGCAGCAGTCGTATTAATGAAGGGGAGCGGCCCTTTGAGGTTACTGTTCTCTGGTCTATCCAAGGCATTCCTTCGTAGGTTCCTTGTCCCTCGCTGAGTAGATGGGCCGGGGAGTGTCTCGTCGATTCGCCTGATGGCTGGTCTAATGAGTCGAGGCCAAGGAAGCGTTTAAAACTGACCAGATGTCCGACCCGTCGAGGGTTTGCCCTCGGCCTTAAGGCCGAGTGGATGACTACCCTGCTGAGGGTCCTGCCTTCAGCCTTACAGGCGGTCGGGACGACCCTCTCGCTGGGGGGAGCTTCCTCCATGCTTACAGTAGACCACTGGACCGGCCTGCTGGGGGAGTTGCCCCAGCCTTGCGGTCAGTCGGGTCGGTCTACCTACTGGAGGAGCTATCCCCAGGCTTACGGTAGATCGATGGACCGGCCTGATGGGGGAGTTGTCCTAGCTTTAGAGACAGTCGGTTCGGTCCACCCACTGGGGAGGCTATCCCCAGCCTTACGGTAGATCGATAGATTGGCCTGCTAGGAGAGTTGCCCACAGCCTCACAGTTGATCCTTTTGATCGGCCCGCTGGGGGGGGTCGCCCCAGCCTTACGATAGATCGATGGACCGGCCTGCTGGGGGAGTTGCCCCCAGCCTTACGAACAGTCGGGGTGGTCCACCCGCTGGGGGAGCTACCCCCAGGCTTACGGTAGATCGATGGATCGGCCCGCTGGGGGAGTTGCCCCAGTCTCACGGTCGATCGATGGACCGGCCTGCTGCGGGAGTTGCCACCAGCCTTACGGACAGTCGAGTGGGTCTACCCGCTGGGGGAGCTACCCCCAGGCTTACAGTAGACCAACAGATCGGCCCGCTGGGGGAGTTTCCCCCAGCCTCACGGTCGATCCTTGTGATTGACCCTCTGGGGGAGTTGCCCTCAGCCTTACGGACAGTAGAGTCGGTCCACCTGCTGAGGGAGCTACCCCCAGGCTTACGGTAGACCAACGGATCGGCCCGCTGTGGGAGTTGCCCATAGCCTCATGGTCGATCCTTGTGATTGACCCTCTGGGGAGGCACCCCCAGCCTTATGTCCAATCGTTAAGATCGGCCCGCTGGGGGAGCCGCCTCCAGCCTTACGGTCGATCGCTGAGTCTGACACGGTGGGAAGGAGCAAGGTTGCTTCAACGTGGACTAGCATTTCATTCCTTGAATCCGATAGTACATTCGAAATGAAATAAGCAGGGAAGATAAGGGCGAGCTAATCTCGCCTGGGGGGAGCTGCGGCTAATTGTCCCGCCTTCTCACTCAATGGTCGCAGAGCGGCGTGGACGACATTCACTTTCTTTCCTTTGTCTATCTGTCTGGACGTCCCCTCCCCGGGGGTTGCCATTGGATCGTCGACAAAGTTCTTCAGTTGGCCGCGGCTGACCAGTTTCTCTATATACTTCTTCAGGTGCCAGCAGTCATCGGTGTCGTAGCCGTTGTCTTTGTGGTACTTGCAGTATTTCTCCTCGTCCCTATCGCCTTTCTTCATTTTCGTGGGTGGCCTACCAAAGCGACCCGCTCTGTAAGCCTGCGTTAGGACTACGTCTGGAGTAGCGTTCAGCCTGGGGGGGTCATGACTCCTCCTTGCACTGCTTTCCCTTGGCCTTCTTCTCCCGCCGGTGTTCGTCCGGCTCGCGGCGCTCGCTTTCGTCTCGCTTGGAGCCACGCCTGAACCCCATAGGGAGACCCCCGTCCTTTGCTGCCAACGCCTCCTCCGTCAGCATGTAACGCTCTGCCCGGGCTATTACCTCAGCGAGGTCCCTCGGGTGCTCGTTGTGCAGCGATTTCTTCAGGCCCCTGTGTTGGAGCCCTTTCTTCAGGGCCGTTTTCACGACCATCTCGGGACAGCTATCCACATTCAGTCTCTCGGTATTAAAGCGGCGCATGTAGCTTCTCAGGGATTCCCTGGGGCTCTGCACCACATTGAACAGAAGCTCCGAGTCCGGTTTTATCCGTCGACCGGCCATAAACTGCTTGCAGAATTTCTGGAAGAGGTCCTTGAAGTTGTCGATGGAGCGGTTGGGGAGGCTGTGGTACCAGCTCCGGGCGGATTTCCAGAGAGTTGAGTAGAAACCTCGGCAGAGCAGGGCGTCGTCGGCTCTTTGGAATGCCATAACCTCTTCATAGTCCATCACGTGGTCTTCTGGGTCCCCCGTGCCGTCGTACTTTTCTAAAGTCGGCACCTTGAATCTGGATGGTACCCGTGCGTCTGTAATGCTCCTGGATAACGGGCAGCGGATGTCCTTGGAGCCCCCAGGACCTCCCCTTGTGTCGGCACGAGGGCCGAGCTGCCGAGGCGGGCTGACGGGGGTTCGAGGGGAGTCCGCTCGGAGCCTATTCAAACCGGGGATAGCCGTTGGTCATCGAGCGCTTTTCCTCTCACAGCGGTACTCCCGGCTCCTACGCCTCCTCTGACAGGGGCTCTTGCTCTGATTCGGCCGGTCCTCGACGGTTCGACGGTTGGCTGACCGTCGGCGTATCGAACGTGGTCGCCGAGACGAGGCTGTGGTTGACTCGTCTTTAGCCCACTCGGGCCCTCCGTCCACCTCATCCTGGAGTGAGGTGGGTGTGAGGGATCGCACTGGGACGAAGTTAGGTCGGGTGAACCGTCGTTCTGGGTTGGCTCCCTCGCCGCCTTGGTCGGTGACTACGGCCGAGCGCAAAGGTCGGGAGAGCCCCCATTGATCGGGATGGCAGCTGACCCTTCTTCCGGGAGGCGCGGGCCGCATGCGAGCTGTTGAATCGTCGCGGCCAATGTCTGGAGGTGGGCATTGGTTTCCTGGGCGAAGATGCGGAGCTGCTCCTGGGTCACCGATCGCGAGTCACTGGTGCCCCCAGTGGTGTGGCTGTGTTGGTTCTCGGGCGAGACACAATCGCCTTACTTGTGGATGGGGGCATGCGTCACGTGTCGTTACAAGCTGGTCCATTTCGGCGCTGTGGTTATTCGACGTGGGCGTTTGTTCGTTCCCACAGACGACGCCAGATGTTTACGGGTGTTTTCTCACTGCTGAATTGTTGACCAGGGGACGGGAGGTCAACATGGTCAAGGGGACACGTGGGACCTCCGGGGTCGGTTGGTTACGTGATTGCTCGATGAGGAGTGCGCGGATCCTCACGTCAGCTTGCCAAAGGGTTGCCTCGACGAAGCGGCGGCTTCCTTGTGGTGGTGGCAAGCGGGCTCGTTGCTGAGGACGCTAGGCTTTGGTCGGAGGGCGCTGAGGGGTAGCCTCAGCACCGCTCTATCTACTTGACCTGGACAGATGAAGAAGCTCATCAGGGGGCCGGGACCTTGGTTCTGGCCAAGTCCCCTCCGATGCCTAAGTCAGAACGGATCTAAAAGAAACTCGACGGGATCGGTATGGCGCACAGGGTGGCCGATACGCGAGTCCTCGGTCCGATTTATGGAGAGAGAAAGTAAAGTGGAAGACAAGGTTCTGTGAGTAGAATACCTCCGTGTATTGGTATCCAGGTTTGGATCCCCTTCTATGTCGCCCCTCAAGTCCTTTTATAGGAATCATCCCACGTTCGCTCCCCCTCAACCTCCCATTCCCCCGTCCCCACGATCCGCCTCTTTGATGTCGTCTTCATGGGTCATGAAGGTGTGTGTAATGGGGTCCCTTAATGGTGATTAAGGGGGTGTGCTGTGAGGGGAGCGGTTAGCTCTCGCTGTCATGGGCTGATGGGGCGTCTACCTTGGTCGTGGTTGACCCGAGTCCAGGTCTTCATGGAGGCCTCGACGTTCGGCCCGATCTCCTTCCGGGCCGACTGCTTACAAGGTGGGCTTGGGCCGTTCAATCTCGGGCCATCTCGAAATGGTCGTATCAGGAAGCAACTCCCAAAAATTAAAGCATATTTTTTTATACAAACGCTTGTTGCATTTTGATCCCATTGATCCAATTAAAATGCAAGGATATATCATTGCATGCACATAGGGCTGTTGACGAACAAAACGTTCGACGAACTACTCGTGAATAAGCTCAGTACATGTTCGTTTACGTTCGTTCGGGAAGCTTAATGAACAAGCTTGAACAGATTTTTAGAGCTCGGTAAGTACACGAACATAGCTTGAACAAACTGTGTTCGTTCATTTATGTTCATGAACAAGCTCGTTAAGTGTTCGTGAACAAGCTCGTTAAGTGATGTTCATGAACAAGCTCGTTAAGTGTTATAATACATTGATGATGGAATTGTTTGAATATTGGGTTCTTACATTATATTTGCATTTAGACAAATACTATATTTTTTACTTTGCTTGGAATGGATGCTTGGAATGGGATTTATAGAGCTATTATGTTGGATTTGTTTGTTTTTTCCTGCAAATATTTAATTCTTTTATTTAATTGATTTAGTCATTAGCAATTTTGGTTAAATATTATTATTCCTGATTAAAAATTGACGTTCGTTCGATTGTTGAAAATATGTTCATGAACAAGATTGATTGTGTGTTCACGAATATGTTTCTGAACATGTACATGAACAAGCTCGATAAGTCTTGTTAACGAACAGAACGTTCGATGAATTACTCGTGAACAAGCTCGGTAAATGTTTGTTTGCGTTCGTTTACGTTCGTTCGATAAGCTTAATGAATAAGCATGAACAAGTTTTTAGAGCTCATTAGTAAACGAACAGAAGTTGAATATGGATTTTGTTCATGAACAAAACAAAGCTTCATATTCAAGCTCATTCAAGCTCATCCGCCAATCACCCTTGATGCACACCGTTTATAAAAAATAAGAAACAAAAAATTTGAAAAAAAAAGAAAAAAAGAATTTTTTTATTATGCTGACTGATGAGGGAAAAAATGCCCTGGTCATTTGTTATCTCTCCTGTGATGTTCTCTCTCATCTCCCTCTCGTGAATCGTGATTCCACCATATGTCTCTCTATCTCTCTCTATTTCACTAAGGGCATGTTCTTTTACAAGAAAGATGGCTTGGATTCCTATTTTGAATACTATTCCTTAACTATTCATGAGGAATCCATCTCCATTTTCAAGCGGCCTGTTCTTTTGCAATTTCGAAATTTTTGCAAAACTCTCCGACGTGGCTTGTGTCAAAGCGAATCCGAGAATGAAATTTTTTCCTCTGGGTTTCAAGGGGATTACAGGAGATTCTTGCAAACGTGGGTCCCTCTCTCCCGCTACCAACCAATCGCGCGCAGTTATTTTTTCTTTCAATTTTTTTTGGCTTGCTTTGCAGATCATCGCGTGAAATGGGTGGGGTCCACGTGGGTCCCTCTCTCCGATGTGCTATTATTTTTTGCTTTGCACTTGTGATTACGTTTTCAAACCCAATTAATTGTTTTAGTTTTTGCTTAGTTTGTATATTAATTAATTATTTAGTTTTTAGTTTTTAGTTTAGTTTTAAATAGCACAAATTAAATTTAGGTGGACCCCACACAACTTTACAATTCCAACTTTCTTCAACCAAAAGAACACACTACACGGAGTGGGACCAACCTCAACTTTCCAACTCCACAATTCAACCCCACTTTCCAACAAAAAACACACTACACATCAATTTCTCTCTCATCAGATTCTACACTTTCTCAACTTTCCTATTTATACTTTCTTGCAAAATAACAGGCCCTAGGATCCCTCTCTATTTCTTTTATTTATTTGCCCTTCTTTCTCTCTTGAATTCTTTCTCCACAAATAATCCAACACCTTGTTCCCAAGTATTACGACTATGCCATCCCCTCTCCGCAACGGCGACCTCCTCTCCCCTCGCATCCCGTCCGCCGCCGGAGGAACCCCTCACCGCCACCACCAGCAGCAGCTCCCCCATTTCCACTCGACCATCACCGACCAGAAGCTCCGAAGGCTCAACTCCCTTATCCTGCTCCTCCGCTTCGCCGCCTTCTCCTTCTCCCTCGCCGCCGCCATCTTCATGGCTGCCAACTCCTCACGCTCCACAGGCTCGCCGGCCTGGCAGGACTTCGAGCTCTTCAGGTCAGCGAAGGCCTCGTAATTTACTCTTTTGCCGTTTGGGTTTTGGTCCCAGCTAGGGTGTGGATATGTGAGGGGGGCAAAATGGTAAATTTGTTGCAGGTTCGTGCTGGCGGCGAACGGGATCGTGGCGGTGTACTCGCTGTTCGAGATGGGGGCGGCGATCTGGGAGATCCTGAGTGGCACCACGCCGCTGCCGGAACCTCAACAGCTCTGGTTAGACTTCGGCCACGATCAGGTGTACTTTTGCACTTATCACCTTATGACATTTGCATATTATTTGTTCTTAAAAAAAATCCTTGTGTTCTTGCCAAATTGGGTAATTTTCTGCAAAAAATTCTTCGAGACTTCTTGCTGCTGTCCTACATAATTAAATTGCAAGCGACTAAAGGGTACCTAAATGAAAAGTTTCCCTCAGGTTTTTGCGTACATGCTGCTGGCGGCGGAGGCATCGGGCACCGGCGAAGCGCGCAATCTGAGAAAGGGGGGCACGTGTACGGTGGAGAACGCGTTCTGCATTCAGGCGTACATATCGGTGGCTTTGGGATTCGTTGGGTTCGTGTTTCTTGGCTTCTCTGCTCTCGTCTCCGGCTACCGCCTCGTTTCCTATTTTATCACCGGCTCTCGTTTCCATCTCTAAGAAGAAAAAATATAAATCTTTATTCATTAAATATCAGAAAAGAGAATGTCTTTATGCGTAATTATTTGTGTTAAGTGGTTGTGCAATGTTGTGTTTGGTTTTTTAAGAATTCGGTCTCCAAAAAATGGTTCATTCGAAAAGAGTCCTCCAAGTCATGGCATTTGCTCATTGGTTTCCTAAATCATTTAAAACACTCGAAAAGAGTCCCTGCGGTAAAGAAGTGTTAAATTTATAAAGAATTTTCCGTCTAATCTAACAGAAAACGTGAAATATCCGGTATACCCTTGTTTCTTGGGTAAATGACATTAAAATACCATAACGTTTGAGCCATTTTCACTTATATACCCTAACGTTCATTTTGGTAAACTTTGATACCCAAAAGTAAATTTGGCTAACGGGAGAAGTTTCTCAAAACTTCTGACCATTATGACCATGACTTAAACAAAAGGGGGCAATTGAAGTAACTTTCGTTTTTCACCGTGCAAACAGGGAAACCGCAGTAAAATTTCGGGTGAAAATTGGGGAGATCGGGGGGGGGGAAAGCTAAAAAATTGAAGAGAAATCGATGAAGCACCCGGTGATCGGAGGTCTTCAGACGACAGCAGGCAGGAGGAGGGTGTGCTGGTGGTCGGGGCTAGAAAAAGCTTGAAGAGAGGTGAAGCAGATTGCGATAGAGGTCACGATGGTGAGTAAATTTTCATATTTTCGCAAATATTTGTAAATATAAAAAGGAAAATAATTTATAGGATTGGATTATGTTAAAATTTCAGAGGCTTGGTAGATCATGATGTTTTGTGGTTGGAGCTAGATGAAATCGAGAAGATTGTAAATTTTTATGTTAGTTATGCATGTTAAATAGGTTAATTAAAGCACATATGATGTTAGTAGTTAGCTAAGTAGTAGAATTTGCCAAGCATCAAAGTAGTTAGCTTCGTATTGTAAGTGAGATAAGTAGTAATAGTTTTCAATAATTAGATATGTTAAGTATGCTAATTATGGAACATGCAGCAGGCAACATGCAACATGCAACATGCTAATTAGGCAACATGCAACAGAAGCCTTGCTATATGTGCACAATAATTTATGATGCTAAATTATGCCAATTATGCTCCATGTTAAACGTTTTTTGATAGAGTCACAAAGTTAATTTGAAGATACATCATGGTGGAGTGCTGAGACTTGGTTATCAAGGGGGTTATGAAGGTGGGCAGGAGGTATTTTACACAGACTGTATTGTTGGATTGTTGTCAGTGGACAATTTGAAAATGCTGATAAAGAAGTTAGGTCATAATGGAAGGTGCTTCATATACTACAAGCCATGGAGAAAGGATTTTAGTTGGTGTATTGAGAATAGATGATGATGAGAAGACATCATCAATTTTGAACTTGAAGGGTAGTAGGACTGTTGACTTGTATATTGCACATGAACTTGAAGGGCATCAAATAGAAGACAGTTACCCTGCAATATATGACATTGTAGACTTGAGTGAGTCAGAAGGGGAGGACACAGATGGTGGGAATGAGGAGGGAAGGGAAAGGAGGAGGGAAGCACAAAAATATTTTGAACATGAAGTTAACCCTAGCTTTCCATACTTAATGCAAAATGATTTTGATGAGGCACTGTATGAGGTATATACAGAACAAGAGCAGTTAGATGAGGGACTGGATGAGGCAACACTACATACAGAGCAAGAGTAGTTAGATGAGGCAATGGATGAGGCAACAGTACATACAGAACAAGAGCAGTTAACTGAAGCACTGAATGAGCCAACAGACGAGGCAACACAAGGTTGCAGGAAGGGTACAATGCTGGAGCCATCACAAGCAGATAATGCGGAGTCAAGGGCTAATGCAACAGATGAGACATCACATTGTATGACTGATGGTACATTGCACGAGCCATCACAAGCAGAGATTCAGGATGCAAGGGCTGAGCCATCCCAAACAGGAGTTATTGAGGATGATGCAAGGGATGTGCCACCAATGGATGGAACACATGAAGAACACAATAATGAGTCAGATACAGATTCTGAATATGAACCTACAGATGAGAATGATGCAGATGATGAAGGTGGAAGCAGTGAAGATGATGTAGGATTGGAGGAGGAAATTTTGTCTGAAGAGGAGGCTGAAAACACTGTGCATCCCAGACATAGGAAGACTGATGGAATGCATGTATTTGGAGGCCCTGAATGTGGACCTCATAATGAATGGGCAACAGATTCAGATGACTCTAATGTGATTAGGATCATGCAAGGGAGTGATGATGAGATGCACAACAAAGGGTGGCATTTGGTTCAGAAGGTGGATTTGGATAACCCTAAATTGGAATTGGACATTAAGTTTGCCACACTTAATGAATTTAGGGAGTTGTTGAGGGAGCATGCCATTAGAAATGGCTATGACTTTACATTCAAGAAGAATGAGGGCTGGAGAATAAGTGTAGAATGCATTAACAAGTGTGGTTGGGTTTGTTCAGGATCAGGGGATAGCAACAGAGAGTATTTTGTAGCAAAGAAGATTACAAAATATGTAGAGTGTTATATTGTTAGGAGCAATTCTCAAGTGACCTCCACATGGATTGCCAATAAGTATGTGGAGCACTTCAGAGACCAACCCCAGCTGCCCATTCATGTGTTGAGAAAGTTTTTGAGTAGAGATTTTGGCCTTGATATTAAGCAAGATAACAAGTTATACAGGGCAAGGAGATTTGCAAATGCTTATATAGAATGCTCATACAAGAAACAGTTCAAACAACTTTGGAACTATTCACATGCACTTTTGCAGAGAAACCCTGGGACTTATTACAAGATTAGGTCAAGGCCAAGTGAGAATGAGGATGAACCAATTTTTGATGGCATTTTTATCACATACACATGTCAGTTCAAGGGTTTCAAAGAGGGATGTATGCCTTTCATTGGCCTGGATGGAACTTTTTTGAACAGAAATTGGAGGAGTTTTGTTGAGTGCAACCAGTCGTGATGGGAACAATGAAATGTTTCCACTTGCCATAGCTATTGTCACAAATGAATCTAAAGACACATGGACTTGGTTTTTGACTTGCTTGCATGATGCTCTTGATGTGAACAATGATCACCAGTTCACATTCGTTTCAGATAGACAGAAGATACAATTACTATACCCATAGTTCTATGCATATTGCAGTAATAGAATACAATCAAGTTTTTTGTAACTATATTCTAAGTTTGGATTTTTTTTTGTAGGAACTGTTGGAGACATTTAAAGATATATTGCCAATAGCACACCATAGATTTTGTGTAAGACATATGTATGATAATTTCAGAAAGGATTTCAGGCCAATGCTATATAGGAAGATGTTATGGAAGATTGCAACATCTTATGTGGAAGAAGACTGTGTAGCTGCCATTGAGGAATTCTATAAGACCTCTCCTGCAGCTGCGAAGTGGTTATGTGGAGTGAGGATGGAGGCATGGTGTAGATGCTACTTCACAAATAATAATAGTTGTGATTTACTAGTCAACAATATTTCTGAATCTTTTAACAAGTTTATATTGGAGTCTATAGATAAACTTATCATAACATGCTTAGAAATGATTAGGATGCAGTTGATGATAAGGTTTCAAAAGAAGAAAACAAGTGCTGCCAAGTGGAGTGCAGAGACATGCCCTAGGATTCTTGAGAAAATTTTGAAGTTCAAAAGGAAAAGTACTACTATGCCTGTGGTGTATGCTGGAGAGAGGCAATATGAAGTAAGATCTGATTATGGTGTATACACTTTGAATGTTCTGACTAAGACTTGTGATTGCAGATATTGGGATATGACAGGGATCCCTTGCATTCATGCATGTGCAGCTTTGATGGCTGAAAATAAACAGCCTGAAAATTATGTGCATTAGATATTACACAATGACTACATATTTGCAAGCATATGCAGCCATGATCTCACCAATTCTAGATTCAAGATTTTGGCCTAAGACAAAATTATTCAGAGTTAGGGCCTCCAGCTTTCACCAAGCAGCCTGGTAGGCCTGCTAAGAAGAGGAAAAGAGGACAGTTTGAAACTGGGTCTAGCTCAAGCCAACTTTTTAGAAAGGGCCAGACCCAAACATGTCAAAAGTGCCAAGAAGTAGGTCACAACAAGAGGAGCTGTAAGAATGCAGAAGTACCAAACCATCTACAATAACTGGACTTCCTAGAGGCAGGCCATTAGCTTAAACTAAGGAGCTTAGTAAAGAGAGTTGGCCAGATTTTGTGTCATTGTTGATGGGTGCTGGGATCAATGTCATGGGTAGAAGTCCAAGCCCAATTGTCCATCAGGTTCCTCCAGTTGTGAGTTAAATTTTTTACTTGAGTCATATTTAAATGTCAGTTTCCTCATGTAGTGCACATATTGATATATGTATGGCGATCATATTTACTGTGTAGTTTCCTTTGCAGTTTCATCATGTATATATTGATATAGTGCACATATTGAGTCATATTCCTTGTGTAATTTCCTCATGTATATATATGGCCATCATGTTCCTCCACAGCATCAAGGCCAGAGGCACAGAGGTGCAAGAAAAAAGTTCCTAGAAATATTTCAGTTGGGGCTAGCAGTAGTGTGCCTCAGCAGCAAGTTCTTCCTCCACAGCAGCAAGGCCAGAGGCACATAGGTGCAAGAAACAAATTTCTTCGAAATATTTCAGTTGGGGATGGCAGTAGTGTGCCTCAGCAGCAAGTTCTTCCTCAACAGCAGCAAAGCCAGAGGCACAGATGTGGAAGTAAAAATGTTCCTAGCAATGTGGCAGTTGGGGCTGGCAGTAGTGTGCCACAGCAGCAAGTTCCTCATGTGGTAAGTTCAATTTTATCGCCTCCAACTTGTTTACTTTCGGCATATTTAACTGCAATATTCATTTTGCTATATGATTGTTTATTTCATTTCAGACAATTCCACCACATCAAGGCCAGAGCCATAAAGGAGGTAGGAAGAAGTCAAAAGCAGATTATCCAAGAGGGAGTGCAGCAATTGGAGACCTCGGTGCAGCCTCTAGAAGCTAATGTGAAAATGTGTATGAAAATTTGTGTTGAACAATGGTGGGAAGATGCGTATGAAAATTTGTGTTGAACTTGGTGCAGCCTCCAGACCTCAATGCAGCCTCCATTGGAGACCTCAGTGCAGCCTCCAACTTGAGTTTATGACATGGTGGGAAAATGTGTTGAACAATGGAGTTTTTAGGGTATGAAAATTTGTTGAACAATGGAGTTGTTGACATGGTGTTACTGGGATGTAATATAGGTAAAATGTGGTAGTTTCTATGTACAATGTGGTGTATGCCCAATGGAGGGTCTGACATTGTGTGTTAGAGATGTGCTGCAATACTGCAATGTAATGTATCATGCAACGTTGTTAATTATGTTGTAATGTTGTCATTTAATGTAATGTAATGTACTATATTGTACTGAGGTCATGCAATGAAATATGTTATTAATTATGTTTTAATGTTGTCATGCAATGCAATGTTGTTATTTATGTCGTGCAATATAATGTTGCTCCATAGTATTTTGTTCATTAAGCATGTTGTTCTCAGAATCATTTATACACATTTTGCATGGTTATATAAGTTGCCTTAATATGTTGTACTGCGTATACACATTCCTCAGAATACATGTAACCAAATATGTTATATAACCAAGCCCAACATGTCCACATTCTAAATGACATTTCTCATACTATTTTGCCTACACAGATACATGTTACATCATGAATACATGTTAGTTGAAGCACTGGATGTTAATAAATTACATGTTGCATCATGAATACGTGTTAGCTGAAGCACTGGATGTTAATAAAATACATGTTGCATCATGAATACGTGTTAGCTGAAGCACTGGATGTTAACAAAATACATGTTGCATGAATACATGATGCTTTCATAATCATGTTTCTCTCATAATCATGTTTCTCTACAAAATACATGTTTCTCTCAGAATCATAAATACACGATGTTAACAAAACAGAAACATGTTGCATCATATTAAGTAAAAGTTTAACATTGATGTTAACCTTGTTTAGGTTAACATATACATCATCACTACAACCATAATTATAAGACCAATTAGTGAGCTCACATAGAGCTTAATTGATTTGCACTCATTTAAGAAGTGCTGCAGTTTAACATTGCTTTCCTCACACAACCCTATTGCCTTATCCAACTTATTCTCTCTCTCTCTCTCTCTCTCTCTCTCTCTCTCTCTCTCTCTCTCATCCTTCTATCCATCAATGCAAGTGAAGAACTGTCCACATTGTTCCTACTGTCATTCGCATCCATTAAGTGCAGTATCACCATCCTTGACCAATCCGAGTTGGGTGGATCCTTCCATATGAAGAATTTGCATCTCTTCTCCTTATCCCTACTTGGACACAACCAAAATCTTCTTCCTGGGTTTGCTCTTGTCCATGACATCCTCTTTAGCGTCTGCAGCCCACAATTGCAGTACTTGATATCTTCATTATCTATTTCAAAATCCCCAAAACTATGTCGTGATCTCCCACTATTTCTATCCCCAACACTCATTTCCGTGCTTCCAATAACATCAAAACATTTAATTAGTTCAAAAAATTTGGCAATTACTCATTCTAACTTACAAAATTTCCTTACCCGTTTGCTTTCTTGCTTGCAGCAGTCCTCCCTGGCTTTCTTCCTTGCAACCGCTCCTTAATGACTCCCTATGTGCAGCACCTCGTCCCTGCCTCATTGCAGCAGCTCCTCCCTCTCTCCCTCCACATGCCCTAGTTGATGAAGCAACTGAAAATGGCGACAACTTCTCTCCTTCCCCCACGGGAAATATTTAATGGACAATGAGGGGCATATTTGTCCATTTTCAATCACGTGATCAACTAATATGACGGCAAACTTAAAAAAGGTATCACGTTTTACACTTCATCAAACGTTTGTGTATCAAAGTTTATCAAAATGAATGTTATGGTATATAAGTGAAAATGCCCCAAACGTTAGGGTATTTTAATGTCATTTACCCTTGTTTCTTTTCATTTCCCATCTTCCCAACGTCTACGTCTCCCATCTCCCCTGCTTCAAGTCTCCATCCCGACCTCACCGCCCTCCTCTCCGACGAGCTACTAACCCTCGTCCTCTCCAGATCCCTCCTCATCGTTGCTTTCTTCATTGGCCATTGTCTGCTAGGGCACACTGCATTTAGCCGTTCTCCCTCTCGGGCATTGGGGTTTCGGACGACGGGGCTTCGTCCCCCCAACCACCGGTGCTCGGCCAAGGGAAGCGTCATCACACTGCTGATTATTCCCTACAGGCGTCGATTGGGAGTTCGTCATCCCTGAACACGGCTCCTGAAACTCCACCGTAAGGGCTTCAACCCTTCATTGATCAACCATGGGTGCTCGGCCGGAGACATGGTGCTCGGCCGATGGTCAGGCGTGGAGTGTATCCCCTGATGAAATGGTCGTGGGTAGTGCTCCTGACTGTAAGTTTTGGTCTGAGATGATGCTTCGTCCCCTTGATTGGACAACAGTCATGGAGGCGTCAAATCCCCGGTCATGGTGGGCCAAAGGGCATCGTGTCATATTCCTTAGGCCAGGGGCTTCGTCCCCACCCCCGCCATCTGTTTGCCCATTGCCGTTCGTTGGCGTAGGATGTCGACCGTCGCTCGGCTTGTGAAATGATCGGCCTGACTACCGACGTTTGTCGGGTCCTCGGGAGATGGCACAGCAACGTCTGGCTTCAGAAAAGAAGTGAAGATAAACAAGCGTGGAGTGTTTAGAGTCTGTCTGTCCGCCTCCGCTGCCGCCTCTCCCTCCTCCGGTGGAGAAGATGTGGGGATTTGTAAAATTTCTTGAGGTGAGAGGAAAGAGGGAGAGTGAGAGAAAGGAGATGATGTGGATTTGGGTGGGGTTCGGGTTAACTCGGGTAAAATCCAGTTTAAACTACACCTGAGTTAAGCCTTGTAACAGAATCCGTCCAAAAGGACTTTTTTGAGTGTTTTAAAATATTTGGGGGACCAATTAGCAAATGCTATGATTTGGGAGACTCTTTTCGAATAACCCATTTTGGGGGGACCGAATTCTTAAAACCCCCTTTTTTTGTTTACGTGAGGTCCTCAATTTTTGGACTGATGTTGTCCATCGTCGATATTAAATGGAGAATAATGACATCTCCACATATACCAAGACATAAAAAGTGGGGTAGTATAATAAGTACAAGTCCATGTGAGCTTCTATGTGAGTTTGTACCATCCTACGTTTTGTGTCTTGTATATGAGAAGATGACTCACATGTCATATGATACTCATTATCATTATTCATATGTATATTAAGTGATTTACTTTTTTTAATATAAAATAGTTTAGGCAGCCTAAACAGCTTTTTTTCCCTGCGTAGGTGTTGGGTTCAAGAAAGTGTTGGTTCTTTGCGATGCACGCGCTGGAGTGGTGTCGTGTACTTCATCTTTCTAGTGGGCACTCCTTCTAGTGGGCACTCCTGTGAATTATGTTGTTCACATCCTCATAGCATATGTTTGGAATTTAATTGACGAAGAATCAATCACTGTATTTTTTTGTCATCTTCGCCTTACGAAAATAAAGTTCGATGTTATCTTTTCATCCTGTTAATTAAGGTTTTTATAAAATTCAGGCAAACAAATATACACGATACATATATAAAATGTTTCTTTTGAATTCTTCTGATAAAATGGGGAATTGCTACGCAAACAGACTTTTTTGCTCATTTCATAAACCATTTAATTTCTAACTTATGTGCATGTCCCTTAGTTTTTTTCTTTCGAAAACCCCACTATTTGCTCAATTCACATATCTGATTTTTCAAAACGTTGTTAAATAATTTTTGCTGAATTCACATCTCTCGCTTCACATCACTCAGTTCACATACCACTTGATTTTTTGCTGACTACACATACCTTAATTATATACTAATTATCTTTTAAAACCTAAAGCTAATTGCTCATTACACAGACCTAATTGCTCATTACATGGTTTTTTTGGGGGGGGCTAGGCTAGGGCTTGAGGGGAGATGGGGAGGGGGCTGGGGAGTGGCGAGGGAGGGGGCTTGGGGGAGGCGAGGAGGGGGTGGGTGAGCGGGGGAGGGGGCGGCCAACGAGGGGCTGGGGAGCGTGGGTGTGGCTGAGGAGGTGGTGGAGAGGAGGTGGGTGTGCGGGGGAGGCAGCAGCGGACAAAGGGAGCGGTGGAGATTGGAGTATGTCTACTGTCATAGCCTGTTTAGTCCTATACGGCGTCTGGTACGGTAGTCCTCTACGCGCGAGTAGACAGAGTATAATGAGATGCTAAGAGGTGATATGGTGTGTGTATATGGCTAGTGGCAGTCGTGTAATTTCGTGAAGAGTGTAGGTGCATTTTGGTCATTTGACTATAAGGGTGGAAGTGCGTGTAGAGTAAAGGTGGGTGTGTAAGGTAATGTCATACTTGTAAATTTTGAAAGAGTTGGTTACCATGAGAGGGGCTAGTATGAGAAGGGATGGGATTAGTGGCACACCCGTAAATTTTTAGAAAGGTTAGGGGCAAACGGTCATTTGGCCTAAGCTGCTGTGCGTACACACCAAAGTTGTGTGTGCATAAAGTAATGGCAAACTTGAAAATACTTGAAAGTTGAGGGGTAAATTTGGAAGGGTATTAAGGTCATTTTAGCCTATGCATGCTTATCCTAAGAGGATTCTAGTGCTAGATATTTTCTAGGAAATTTCTACCTTCTTCTTTCACTTTCTTTTCTTTTCTTTTCATTTCTATTTCCCTTCCTCTTTTCTTTTCATTTCTATTTCCCTTCCTCTCCTCCCCAAAGCCCTTGGCCGAAATTTCTCATCCCTTTTTCCATCCATCAAGACTTCAAAACCCTAATTTCTCTTCCAAAAATCCAAGAAAATCCTAGCTCACTTCAAGAGAAAGAAAAGTGGAGAGAAGAGAAAGAGAAGAAGAAAGGAGTTTCTTTGAGGTAGGAAACTAATCTTGGTTTGGGAAATTTCTACTTAGGATTATGAGATGCTGTGAAGTTATTTTGATTGTTCATGATCTTAATTTCATGTTTGTGTGTGTGCAATGACTCAAAAGATCAAATTTTTCTTGGTTTTTCTTAGCTAATTACCCTCCCCTGAAATCCAGATTTTCTGTTGTGTATTTTTTCTTCAATTCTGATCTCTGTGGTTTGATTTACTCTCTGGAAAAAATATTTATGTGTAGATCTTGAAGTCCTACCCCAAATTCATGTAAAATTTGTCATATGTTGAGTTCAATAAGTAGGAGTAAAAATTCATTGTTTGCAACATGTCTGAAATTCTGTCAAGCTATACACAGTTTAGCAAAATGAGGATTATTACCTGCACACTCTATGGATTTTGCTGATCTTGGTCTTGTTGGAAAGTTAACAAAATTATCTATAAATTCATCAGAATTCTTATATTTTGAAATTCTGGCTCCAATATGCCTAAAATTGGCTTTTAATACAGACCCAGAATTCTGTCTGAAAAACAGTCTGCACATATTGCACCAAATAAATCACCATAAATTCCCTAGTCCACATTTATGCATGAAATTTTATATGTGAACCCAGGACTAGTATAACTCCAACTTTCATTCAGAGAGTTTTGTCAAATTCATGAGAGAAATTGATTAAATGTGATTACTTTGTTGTTGTTCCTGCAAATTTCAGCAAGTTGAACTGTCTTGGGTGAAGTTAAAATTGTGATTGAAGTTAAATTTTCCATTTTAATATGTATGAATGTTGTTGATATCTTTAAGAAAGTTTAATTATGATATTTGTTACTAAAATTGATGGTGTGGCACTTTTCCTTTGCATGACGACCGCTATATGTTTGTTAAAATGCCTAAATGAATGTGAAATTGAAGAACTTGGAAAATGGCCATTAAAATGTTGTGCCATGTATTGCATTTGTGAACTTGTGTATGTCCATTGAATATTATGACATATGACATGTTAACTGGGATGTCTCGATCTGCTCTAAGGCGGGTAAACATCCCAGCATGGGGAATGTGGGAAGTTTGGGTATAACTTAACTATAAGGGGCTGGACTGAGAAGTTGGGGAAAGTGATATGTGATATGTGATACTTATTTCCCACTCACCTTTACCGGGAGTGGAGGGGACATACGGAGGTTGTATTATTATGTGGAGAGCATCACTCCTGCCAGGGACGGGGGAGCTGAGAGGCCCGGCGTACAGTGACCGTGTCCACTGCGTCGTGTGCTATGTTCACCCCAAATTTGGGGTGAGGTCCAGGCCCTTATCTTTGGATGATACCCAGACTTCCAAAGAGTCACTAATATCTGCTAACTAATGAACTTTATATGTGTTGTTGTTGCACACTTGTGTGTTGTACTCTTTACCTTGTTTACTTGTACTCCTATTGTCTTTACACTCATAACTCTAAGTGATTACCCCTACCCTGGTTAGATTCCTACTGGATACGTTTTGATGTGCTCATTTTACTTTTCAGGTCTTGAGCAGGTGAAACCAGAGCAGAATCTCCCTCAAGAGATTTCTTAGATGTGAGTTGACTTGGGGAGACCACTCTTTTTGGGCTGTGCCGTGTAGTGTGAGTTGAGTCGAGTGGTGAGGAAGTTGTCTTTTGTAGCTGTGATATATGTTGGTGGCTTGTAGTACTTATCATGTATACTTGAGACAGTTCCACTTTGTACTTGACGCTGGCGTGTAGTTCTCTCTTTGACTATGTAGTTTTGTGGTTATGTACCTTCTGTGATGACAGTATGTGTTGCTTCCTTTTATATATGTGATGTATGATCACAGCATTCGCAGTGGTCTGCTTATTATGTGTTTTCTTTTCACGCTTGGTGTAATACCGCGGCTTGTCAGGCTCCGTCCTCCCTTTCCATGGTATGGGACGTCATATAAGGTATATGTGAGAATGGGACGTGACATGTGCAGAGTAGATTAGTTAATTAAGATAATTAGTTAATATGCAAAAGAGGTATGTGTAATGAGCAATTAGTTTCAAGTATGTTAACATGAGCGATCAGTGGAATATCCCACCACAATATATCTCTTCAAAATAACCCAAATGAGATGTGTAAGGAGCAATCTCTCTATGTACAAAGGTATGTGTGCAATGAGCAAAAAAGTATGTGAACTGAGTAATTTTGAAAGGGTATTTCGGGGTTTTATCAGGATATTATTGTTTTATAAAATTAAGTGGTATGTAAACTGAGCAGAAAGGTCTGTTTTCATAGCAATTCCCTAAAATTGGAAGAACTATGAACAATATTTTACTAATTAGATGTGCACCACATGTAATACACGGAGGGTTCTTATTCTTGAAATATCATGTGATTGATGCATGTATGTTTTTGTGGATGTCTATCAGGGCAAAAATGTAGGTAGAAGGACGAATTTGATCTAGGATAATCAATTGTTGGCATTAAAAAATTTCGAAATTTTTTTTGATGAAAAAGTTTAAGGTTTTAGAATGGAAATGTGAGAGATGGTGGGATAAGGACAATGGGAGTAGTGGGGGAGAGAGATGGTATGAGTTTGGATTGAGAGTGCTGTTAGTTGCACCACGTAACTTTATTATTTCACCACACTTCTGAATTAACCGCATCAAAATCATGTTATTTATTAATTCACCGCTATATGTTTCAGTTTTACCCTTTATATAAACTTGACCTCACCTCTCCCTCCCTTTCATTTTCTGTTAGTTCTGAATCTCCATGGCCCTTTGAACCACAAGAATGTACTGAATCCCAATGTGATTCATAGCAGACAGTTTGTTCATTCACACATTTTACACTTTTCCTACCATTGTACCTCCTTGTTGTCCGACTTTCCCCAAGCCCGTTCTTACTCTGACCATTATTCCCATGAGTAATCCCAGATATATTGATAAGAACCCAGTTATCTGTTTCAGAATTATTATCAGGGACTATACCCTCCTGGATTATTTCAATTGTTGTGGGATTTTCGGTGTCAACCAAACTAGGAGGTACCAGTGCAAGTAACTGCAAGTTGGTCTCCTTCGTCACCCCCATCCAGTAGGTTGGCTTTCCATTTGACTATCCAATGTTGTAAATGCTGGGTGGCCCTCGGTGCTGAGCTCGTATGAGAATCTCTGGACGTCGGCGGGCGGCCTTTTCCGACTACTGCTGGTGTCATGTAGAATTGCACGAAAGCACGTGGATTGCATCTCCTTCGCGTGCTCGAAGGAAAAATAGTTTTCCTTCTGAAATCAATCTCGTAATCTTACGAACAAATGGCAAAAAAGGAGGGGAAACAAGAAGATGTGGTGAAATAGAGAGGAAAACTGAGGCATGAAAAAGAAATAGAGAGGAAAGCAAATTTTGCGGTGAAATCAAAAGATCAAATGGCAAAATTCGTAATTAATTAACAAATTTAAGAGTAATAATTAAAATCTAATTAAGGTTAAACTTGTACTTTCGAAAAAATTAACAATTACGGTGAAACCATAACAATATGCGGTGCAACTAACAGCACTCTTGGATTGATGTGTATTTGAGTGAATTTACGATATGTGGAAATAATTACTATGTGCACATGAATTTATTACAATGAATTTAAATTTGTGAATGTGTGCGTGAGGTGGAGGTTTTGTGAGTTAGACCCATTCCCTATGGACATGGGAATTACTAGTCTATTATATGCAAAATAACAAAGATTTTGAATTAGTTTCTGGTTAGGATAAAAGAATTGGCAACGAGATGATTGAGATTCAATTTTGAAAAATCAAGAGCAATGATTAAAGATCCTAAAAGTTTTAAAAGGAAATCCGTAGTGTTTTGAAATTGAAAGTACAGATATTGATGCAACGCACAGCAAGGAGAGAGGGTGGACGTAGGTGGGTGACGTTTGAGTGATTTTAGGACATTGTGAGGAGGATTTAATGTGGGGACTAGACTTTATGACATGAGCGAAGGCTAATGCTATGTGCACCTCAGGAATGAGGTGCATGTCCTTTGTCTTTGCTAAAAAAAGTGAATATATCACTTCATTTAGTCTAAGCACATCCTCTCTCTCCCCAAAACAGCAAAAAATGGCACTAAATTTTACATGCACCTCATTTTTTATGGTGCATGCAACAATTGCTTGAGCAAATTTGTGTATATGATTGGACTTGACATAAAATAGATGGTTGATATGATCCATGCATTACGTGCACGAGAATTATTTGTGTGTTTGTATGTGTCAGTGTGTGTTGGCATTACTAGAATGACAACCCAACGTTGGTAATAAACTTTTGTTATATAACATTGGAAGCGTACCAAATCCATGGTGATTGATACCTTAGATTTGTGTGGTTAGCCTTCCAGATCAACACAAATCTCCGTGGAGATTCTCTTTAGTTTTATCCACGCTCTATTCCTGATGATGTGATGTCAGAATAGAACGGTCATTCGTTCGTGTGATCCAGGTGACTATAACCACTATATATAGACAACAATCCTGTTGTCATTTGGATTCCTATTTTAGCTCATCATTAAAATAGAATATGCAGCATTAAGTCTCTACACATTAAATGCATACATACTATTAGATACATTAAAGCCCAGATAATCAAAACCTTAGCAGATCACTTTTAACTGGTTTTGCTTTATCTGACATCATGCAATACATAATTATTTTATGTTTAAGCCCTTCGTTGGATTTATGATCCAATCGAGCGATCATTTCTATTTCATTAAAAATGAGAATTTAATACAGCATATATTTATCGATCAAACAGAGATCCATGAACTAAAAAAAAGGTTCCTTTTTTTTAAAGTACCGTTCTCTCTTTTGGGGAAGCTTTTTCCCCTATCCATAGCACAGCCGGAAAGCTCTTACTGAAGATTTCTGAAAAAATCGTGCTTAAAGATGCCATTAGCTTCTAGGCCCATGTTAGCTACTTAAAGGGAAAATTGTGCATTGAGAGATTTTTGTGACGCTTTTCCTCATCTTTTTCTTCTCTTTGAATCGACTTTTATTAAAAAGGTAATTAATATGATCCGCATTTATATTGTACCCAACAGCTGACACCTTTTTCCTGGCCGATGGGAGAGACGACTGTTTGGCGTGTGTTTGTTTCTGTGTTTACGTTTTAAGTTGAGACGTGCTTTATACACCGAATGACATTCGGTGTATGCACAGAAAACAAGAAAAATATTGTTTCCCGTCAGTATGATGGGATAATCGTGGGCACGTGATGCGAGAGAATCCACAGGATTAATCCCTCTTCTCTCTCCTTTCGTTTCTTCTTTCTGTTTCTTTCTCTCTCATTTCTTTTCCTCTCCTTTTTTTACAGAGTGGGCCATTGCGGAGCTCGTGCTGCTGAACCCGCGTGTCCAGGAGAAGCTGTGCCGTGAGATCAACGCGGCTGTGGGGCCCACAGCAAGCTCCATCGCAGACGCTGACATGGTTAGGATGCCTTATCTCCAGGCCGCGTGGTCAAGGAGATCCTCCGAACCCACCCGCCAGGCCCGCTGCGCAAAGATCTCCACCGATCGACGACGTCGAGCTCAGCAACGGGATAGTGGTCCCCGCGGGAACAACCACCATGGTCAACATGTGGGGGATCACCCTTGACCCAAGCGACGTGTTCCGCCAAGCCCGACGTGTTCCGCCCCGAGAGGTTCGTCAAGGTTGACGTGGACGTGCGGCGGTCCGACCTGAGGCTGGCACCGTTCGCAGTGGGCCGGCGAGTCTGCCTGGGGAAGAACCTGGGCCTTGTGACCGTGGGCCTTGCTGCAAATACAGTTCAGTGTATGTTGGACACCTGTCTACATCTTAATACAGCACTGATTCCATTTTTCTTCTTGCACTCTACGATCACTTCATTCGAGTCGTCCCAAAAATCGACATTGCATAGGCATTGGTCTGGGTGCAAGAGCAGCAGCAAGCAGCTAGTGCAAAGATGTGATAATGACAAAAAAAGTGAAAACTGCGAGAGGTTCAACCCCATAGCTTTCTCGTGGTCCATGTACAGATACATAGTAGCACATCGTTTAGCCCTGCAAGCACCAGCTTAAGTGCACCAAGAAAGAGATTTGAAGATATTTGATCCGTAATCTTTTGCCCTTCGAGCCATGCAAAATGTACGGCCACGATAATGTCTCCGTCTTCCAAATGACAACCTCCCTGCAGTCGTCACCATTTACGTACGACCACCCTACATACCCAAACCCTAGCCCTGCCAACAGCTACAAGGGAAAATTTCACTAAAATTTTTGGGCAGCGTCCTGCTCGCCATCATGCTGCGAAGGATCCTCTTCTCGTCATCCACCTTTATCGCCGAAGACGCCTCTGTTCTCTGCATTCTCTTCTTGAAAAAGACGGACAGAAAGAGGTCGATGGAGAGCTGACCTCAGTTAACGCCGGAAGCGGTATGATTCATGGCGGCATCGACGGTATTCAACGTCATGTACATTTATTCGGTCGAGTTGTTTCCTCCCAACGTGCGGAACTTTGTGCTGTCGAAGTCGAGGTTGTCACAGATGATGGGGGCGGCAATAGCGCTGCTTCTGGTGATGGTGGGCCGGCGGAGCCCGTCGCTCTCGTTTATTATTTTCGAGAGAGAGAAAAAAAAGAGGAAAAGAAACGAGAGAAAGAAACAGAAAGGAGAAAAGAAAGGAGAGAGAAGCGAGATTAATTCTGCGAATTCTCAGCGTCACGGGCCCACTATTTTCCCATCAGTCATCAAATTGGCAAGAAAAGACATTTTTCTTGTTTTCCGTGCATACACCGAATGTCATTCGGTGTATGTAGCACGCCTCTTTAAGTTTGAACTTCTGAACCTTTTGACCCTTTGGTCTAACTTCATCGCTTGCTTAATTAATAAAAATCAATGATGTATTTAATTATAAGGTTATTGTAATGATTTGTTTAAGACTTGCCGCACGTTCGACCTAGAAATGTCGTAAGCAGGAGACACAGTGGTAGTTCTTCTTAGTTTCAACTAAAACAAAGGAAAGAAATCCTATTATCATCCTTTCCCCAAAAGTCGTCATTTCTTAGATCTACACGCGTTATAAAAAATAGATAAAGGTTTCAACGTTTCACGGCAATAGTTTCGATGTGTTTTCTCACCACAGATCGGTAGTTGGGTAGTCCGGAGGTTGTCGCTGACATGGAAGACGAAGACGAGCCTCGGAATCAGTCTACCAAGCGGGCTCTAGTGTGAGGATGCTCAGGGCCGGACAATGGGACGCCAAAGAGGAGCTTCGGCCAGACGATATCTCCCGCGATCTGATTGAGGCAGCCAAGGTACGCAGCAGCCAGCCGATGGGCTATTGGATGAGCTGACCCCGGTTGGCGGGGCTCCGATCTGCGCCATGGAAGCCGGAATTGGGTTATCTCCCTCGTTATCTTCATCATGAGAAGCTCGTGAGGGGGTCGGGTCTGCGGACCGACCAAATCACATCCGATGCTTAAGTCACGGTATGTCTCAGAAGAGGCTCGGTGGGGCTAGGTCCGGTCCGTTGGGGGGTCGTCCGCTAGTCCTCCGACCGCTAGCATCGAATGATAAATATCACTGTGATTTCTCAGCAGACAGGGATGTTCGATCATCATTGCTCTGAGATGAATTAGCTTCATTATTTGAACTGTTTCAGATTCAATTGAATTAGAAATGTGTCGATGGGTTCTGTCTTCTTGCCTGGCAATTTCCACCAGATCGAGTAGTTAAATGGACAGTATGTGCTCGGGCGGTAGTAATCCGATTGATCTCGATGTATTAGCCTATCCATGCCTCGAATTTGAACGTCCGTGAAGTTCAAGTTCATTGAATCATTTCGTCAAACACGTTGCATGCAACGTTGTTCATGAGCTTAATTTGCTCTCGTTGTTCTTTGGGCGAAAAGCCATACGGTAGGTCTTGACTACTGCTAACCTCCAGGCACCGAGTGGGCATGTGGTTGATGACTTGACTAGGGCCAGCCTCGTTGCTTCTTTCTACCATTTGTCGATGGTGTCGGAATTTGCTCCATCGTTTATTGAACACCTTGCGTGCACGGCATGCAGTGGCTAATTAGGCCCCACTGATCAGGGACGGAACCAGGATTAGATCACTGGGGGGGGGGGGGGGGGGGGGGGGGGGGGGGGGGGGCGGACGGCATTGAAAGAATGCATACAAATTGCATTCGTAAAATGCATAGATGCGATGATGCTCAAGTCGAGCAGCCCAAAGAGATAAAAGAGCTGTTTTTCCATTACGTTTAAGTATATTTAAGGGGGACGAAGTAAACAACAAAGTAAATATAAAAATTATTGTTGAGGACCGATGCAACATGTTTTTTGAGGTCACGTAATCGTGTAAGAAAGCCGAAAACAAAAACAAGTTTTAATTGAATAAACCCGAAAATAAGTTACGTAAATTCAAACTGAATTACTTTAAGGATTTAATGTAGAAAAGCTGCCACTTGATCCAATGGATCAGGTAACAAGACACAAAAAAGGTGGGAAGTACAAGCCCCACATGGGTATGTACTCGTGGGGCCCCACCTTTTTGTGTCTTGCACCTGATCCATTGGATCAAGTGGCAGCTTTTCTACATTAATCCCTTACTTTAAATAGGTAGCAAATTTTCCCATGCATTTATTAAATACAAAATCGTTCATATGAACAAGAAACTATGCATTTATTAAATACAAAATCGTTCATATGAACAAGAAACTAAGGCTAATTACAACGTTAATTTGCAAAAAAAGCAAAATTTTAAAAATATAATCATTGGAACTAGCCAAGAATTAATTAATTATTTTAATTTAAGGGAATGAGAGAAGCGTGTTTAGTAACAAAACATTTTAAGTAGATTAAGTTAATCATGACAATTTAAAAACGCTAATTAGAAATTACATTGTTTACTTGTGTGATCAAACTATTTGATGTTTTACAATGACGTGTGTGAGAAATTAAACTTAAACTAAGATGTATTTTTGTTTAAACGTTTTTTCCTCAATTAGGTACAGACTCCGCTATGTAATAATTTAAAACATGAAAAAAAATTAAATAAAAATACAAAAAGAATACAAGAAGAATTGATACCATGACCTCTTAGGTGAGAAGCACACACAATACACCATGCAAGCAAACAGCACACTTAACCTTATAACTCTTAAATATAAAAAGCTTGAACCCAGCGGGAATTGAAACCGTGACCTCGCGAAAGAGAATGGTACGCAGTTACCACCAAGCAACCAACACAACTGTGAAATTGTTGATCAAATTATTTACTTAACACTTTTCGTACGCTGCCATATATATATATACAAGTAAATTTTGGAAAATGGGGGGGGGGGGGGGGGGGGGGGGGGGCCCGGCCCCCCCCCCCCCCCCCCACCCCCCATTTACTATGTGGGTCCGCCCCTGCCACTGATCGTCATGAAAGGGTCACATATGGATATTTCACTAACTTGCAGGTAAGGCAAAACTATAACTTGGAGTCAATAAACAATGCCTTTGTGGTGATATCCGTTACTTAGAGCATTATCACATTAGAGGCCACACAATAATGTTGAGAATGCATGATATCTGAAGCTGTACCATATGTTCCATGGTCAAAGTATGACGTGACCGAGATATGATGATCACAATACATAAAGAGAACAGGTTGCCGGAGTTTCATGCAGGGACTACTGAAAGTATCATCTTGTTTTTTTTTTTGTAACTGAACTCATTAATAATAAGAGAATTGCTCTATGCACCTCAAAATGAGTTGTATAGAGATGACAACTTGCTAAAAATAGAAATAATAACCTTAAAATTGATCACCTCTCATCTTCTCTTCCAAATCTTTGTTATTTTAAGCATCTATCGCCTCCATGCACCTCATTTTGAGATGACTATACTCACAGCCAATAATAACACTAAGAAGAAAAGCAATAGCTTGACTATCCCTTGCTTGCTTTGTTTGGAACCGAAGCAAGCCTTAATGAACCGTAAATTCACATGTTTCTGCATGTTTGCCTGGTGCCCGGAACACTATATCACTGCATCACAAACTGAACAGAGTAACTAAAGCTATAACAAAGAAACAATAGACTCAAGCAGAAAATATTCTCCGATGCCAAAAGCTGTCCAACTGCAGCAGCTGATAATTCATTACATATTCAGTTTTAAATCTCACAACGTCAAGAGATAGGCTGGATAATTGGATTGACTAAGCATAGGCAGTAGTTAAAGTTACATTTTTCATGCATCTTTAAGGGCAATCCTGTTCATATCTGTCCAATGCAAGGCCCTCGAATGTGAAACATAAGGAAGACAAACAACATCGACCAACATGAAGCGATAAACTGTCGCTGGAAAAAAAATTGAGATGCCAAGGAAACTCGAGAAAAATCCCTAGTCGCGGTCCTTGCTCGCCTGAAACACAGATAAGAAGACACCACAGTCAGTTTGCTCACCATTCGTCCTCATTAAGAGTAATCAGCAGCTAGCGAAGTTGGCAGGGTAAGTGACCCCCAAAATCTTCCATTTAAGACGGAAGCATCTTTTCCCTCTTTCAAAGAGATAAAGAAAAGAAAAATAGAAGAAATTCAAAGAGAGAAACAACTCCCGCGATTTTTACTCACATTTGATATTATGGTGCAAAACATCACTACAGCCAATACTTTCACAAGCCCGGGTAGCAAAACCAATCTATGACCATCTAATATCAGTTAATAAGCTAAATTGCAGTCATTAAAGCGTTGAAAACAAATACCTGACCTGAATCTTATTCCCAATTTCCAAATATGAAGAAAAATTCAAATGATCAACAACCACCGCGTACAATATCCATCTCTAAACTAGGTTCTACACAAGTATAAACGAAATTTCATGAATGATAGTTGTTTTGAATTAGTATGGGCCATGCATGAAAGAAGAACTTACACAAGTCAATCCATGGAGGGTGATCAGCTTGGTCTCTTAGAGGCATCATCTTGCTGCTGAAATTTGGCATCTTCATTTGCTTCTCTCCTATCCGCAACTTCCTTGATCCCTTCTTGATAACCCTGAATAAAGCTTTTCAGTGCATCTCTATACGCAGAGGCACGTGTCATATAAACACGCTGCAGAGCAGGCCTTAGGGTCTCCATTCCCCCTCTTGCTGCCACTGCAAGATCCTCCACAACTGAAGGTTCTTTTTCACCATTTCTCGCATTCTCTCCTTGAGGCTTCCCTTCGCCTTCCGTATCCTTTTTATAGTCATTTGGTCTAAGGTCCGGACCAATATCCCGCACCCAGCTAGCGGCATAAAGCCGCGATGCTTCCTTCAACACTAACCACCGTTCGTTCCAGGTGAGCTTCCTTCGTTTCTTGATATGTGGGGGGTCAGGCAAAGAAGAAGGGAAAGCAATCTCCTTGAGGTCATAGCGAACATAATTGTACAATTTCCTACAGACCGTCTTCAGCTTCATCACGTCTTGCAAATTTTCTCAACTGACTCTAAACATGAAGAACCAAGTAACAAATGAACCTATATCACCTGAAATACAACGACTAACCCATATAAGAATTTCCCTCTTCATATATATAACAATGATACACAAAAAATGGAATATAGAAAAATTTTGAAACGAGCAAAAGAACTGTATATGAAAAATAATAACCAAATTCATACTTGATCATCAAATGTAAACCTCATGAAAATTTCTTACTCTATTGATACAAAGTCTCTAATATTTCAGTAATTAACAAGACATTGTTGCCTCAAATTTTAGTGAAATCCCAAAGTTTTAGGCAGAGGGGACAGAAAGCAATTAGTTTTCTAAACTGCATAAATAAAATTTTCTCTAGAAAAAAAATAAGAATTGCACAAACTTAACTTCCATATTCTCTCAGGCAATACAACAAACACCTTCAAAGCATTAGTAAAGCGACAAGTTCCCTGGCTTATACAATATGATCTCTGGGCCTCAGTCACTCTGAGTTCAAGTTCGGTGCAATGATTTTACGTCACACATAAAACATATTCTTTCAGGCAATTCAACAAACACCTTAGGAGCTAGAAAATTATAACAACGTCTAAACCCCACTCTGGAGCTGTAATTAAATATAATCGCAGGAAAAAAGTCGAAAGATTAGGACTGGATCATTTATAAACAAATGAAAAGGAAAGAAAGAAAGAAAAATCAAAGAAGTCATTTTAGATACCTTATGGGAACCCCAATCCCTGAAGCTCTAATTCTTGCGGTCAATAAGAAATTTCTGGGTTTAGGGATTGTTTTGCGTCTCTTGGCGGGCAAAAGGGAGTTACTATGCAGACAGACCATTTTGCTTAGCACATGTACCGCTTAATTTTTTACTCGGTGCATATATCATATAATTTGTAAAATTTGTTGCAAAGTAGAAACAGGTTTTGAGATGTTGAGGCTAGGAAACCCTTAGCCTTCTTTATATAGTATTCATATTAGTTACTCATGTGGGTGGATACCCAATACACCCAATGGGTCCTATTCATAACATTTTCCCTTATCCAACCAACGTGGTATACTCGACTTATGAATACTGAATGACTCATTAGTACTAATGAGTATCTTAAAAGGTGGATACTTCTATATCCAAGTTATGGATGACCGCCTCATTAAAAACCTTCAGGTATGGAAAACCCTTTAGGAAAAAACCAATAGCGTAAAGAAAAGAGTACAGTACTCCATAACTTCCCCTGATTTGGGGATATGTCGAGCGGTGGATACTTCTGGATCCAGAGTCAATGTGGTTGCCTCGTTAAAACCTTGACTATGGAAAACCCTGTGGGAAAATCACTAGCCAAGGAAAAAGAGTACAACTCTACAGTTGACTCTCCCTTGTCTGATCAAGCTTTGGGCTTGCAGATATCCTATATATCTATACATTAATCTCTCATGCGTCTATACATCCATCTCATCTACAACATTCCGAAAGCAAATGTAAAGTACAAACGTCACTCATCTATACAAGTTTCACTCATATAAGTCAGTAGCTGAAACTAAAGGAGCGATGCGAACTTGGTAGACAGCTCCACGTCTCAATCGTCATTGTCTGCGAGGTACTTCATGACCTGGCTTTGTATGTCCTTGAACTGCTTCTTGGCTAATGAGCTTCTCGGGAGGGTATGAGGATGTAGACTTGGGAGGATTCTGTGTAGATCTTCAGGAGGCGGACGTCCCTTTTATGCTATTCATCGCGATGATCTGTAACCTGCATATGTAAATACATTTAACATGGAGGATTTTTCCTCGACCCTTGGAAATAGCGCAGAAGCTACATATCTCTGGTCCAGTAATGCGCTGCAGGCGCTGCACTGTACCTGGATAATAGCTATACTGCTAACGCTCAAAGGAGACGCATGCAGTTGGCCAGGTAAAAGAGTGTTTCAAAGACACTTAAGGTACTTCTGGACCTTGTATATTCTTCCCCTCTTCCAGCTAACGGAAAGGGGTCTTTTAATGTGTATCCATACAACCAAATATGTGTATTTAGTGGATAATGATTTTAATGTTTCTTCATCAATCGTCATTATATGAAGTTTTCATCTTCGGGATGATTAATAATGGTTCATCTTCGGGATGATTAATAATAGTTCATCTTCAAGATGATTAATGTCATCTTCAGGATGGAGTTCATCTCCAGGATGATAGTTCATCTTCAAGATGATTTATGTCATCTTCAGGATGATAGTTCATCTTTATGATGATAGTACATCTTCAGGATGTTGTATTCTGTAAGCCACGAATTTATGCCTAGCTAGGACTTTCATATCATATCATATCATATTTGATAGATAGACTTTAATAGATATTTCGGTATTTTCTCTTCAGGAGATTCGATAATATTTTGAGTTATTAAAATAATCTCAATTCTTTTAATTTGCTCTCTTAAAAATAATACTATTTTTAAGAGGTGCAAACAACAACCTTTTAGTATGAGTCCTTTAAGGATCTCTGTCTAGGTTGTCTTTCCTTTAATCATATTTTTAATATATGTCCCAGAAAAAAGGAAAGTAAAGAAAACTTTTATACATGCAGTTGAAGAAATTTTATATAGGTAATGTTGTCACATCCAATAGCAACATCAACCAAAATTTTCCTCCTTTTGCCATTCGTTGGGTTACGCCTTGACATAAACCAGTTAATGCATCAGATGTAAGGACCCTGGCTATGGGGAAAACACTAGAAGGGGGGTTGAATAGTGTTTATGCAATTTAAAAAGATAGTCACACCAATTTAAATGCTAACCAACAATATAGTGCGGAATTAAAATTAAACCCAAAGAGAAACAAATGCAGACGCAAGGATGTTTCAAGGGTTCGGATTATCCAAGTCACTTCCCGACTTGTTCCCAGTAATCCTACATCCCTTCCACCCCGATACCTCCGGATACTCATGTTAGAATCCTAACTTGAGGTTTCCTTAAAACCCACGTGTAGCAACCCTACAAGTGAAATCGAAATACAATCGATTGACCTTGACTCCCACAACTTGGGAGCAAGCAAACTACTCTCACAACCCGAAAGCAAATTCAAATAACGAATGTTATGAAATATGAAAGCAACACTTACAATCATTTATGCCTTGAAGTAGAACTTGAAGGAGAAGTGTGTTGTGTTTTGAAGACTCTCTTGGAAGATAGGAAAAGCCCTTTCTCTTGACTGCACCAACTACCTAGAAGATGATTCTTTGGTTCTAGGTTGGAGAGGAAGAAATCAAAGATTGAAATTCTTAGGGCTTTAGGATTTGAGCGCGTTGATCTTGAGAATGAAAGCTTGAAAGATTTTGCAATGGAATATCTAACATCTCAATGGAACAGTAGATGCTCCTTATATAGGTTTCTCAAATCCTCAAAACAGAATTAGTAAAACCCCTTTTGGAATCCGTGAACAAACTCTCAACGGATAGAATCTGCGCTCGCGACAGTCGACTGTTGAAGAAACCACAGTCGATTGTTGCACAGTCAGATAGGGTAGATGAGAAATCATAACGGTAACTTACCACGTGGACAGTCGACCGATGAAGGACAGATAGTCGACTGTTAAACCAACAGGCGACTGTAGGTCCTTCTACAGGCGACTGGCCGTAAGTTGGGTAAGTTAAAGAATTCTGGAAAACATCTGGGATAACAGGACAGACGACTGACGAGGAGATAACAGTCGACTGTTAATCAGAACAGGCGACTGTAAATCCTTCTACAGACGACTGTCAAAACCCTGAGATTTTTCAGAGAGCTGAGTCAACAAATTGGCTCACAGACAGACGAATGATGCAGCATTGACAGTCGACTGATCCAATGGACAGTCAACTGTAAACACAACATTAGTCGACTGGCCATAAAAGACAGATCAATAGATTTTGGGCAAATGACAGACAGTCGACTGATTTACAAAACATAGTCGACTGTCACTTGGACAGGCGCCTGTGAATCGTTCATGGGTCTCCTGTGGGAATTAAGACAGAGAAGCCCAAAACTAGATTGTATAAGTTTGTGCATAACAGGCGACTGTAGAACAAAACACAATCGACTGTTTTTGAGACAGGCGACGGTATGATGTTCAGCAGTCGACTGTTATAAACAATACAAGCACAATCAATAAAGAAATTAATTGGAGTCTAAGGACGATTGACCTAATGATGTCCTAAGACTGAAATAAAGATGTGTGTGTGCTCCATAAATGTTCTACTTCTAGGCTACATACTAGAAGAGATAAAAGTAATTTACATTCACGAATAACTCTCTTCTATCCAACGCATGAGCTTGAAGTCTTTATGGAGCTTCAATCATCATCAACGATCATCCAATCCATTTCATTTGCTTTCAATGATCTTTGAGTGTCATCCATTGCAAGTATATCTTCATAATTAGCTTAGGCAATGGATTAACTGCAAAATAAGGAATTAGTCACAAGTATTTATGTTTGCTCATCATTAGCACCAAGTAGGGAGAAGTCCAATACTCAACATCAGATTCATCTTGTAAGTGAGTTCAGCTCATCTTACTTGATTACTTCCTGGTTTGAGCGATTTATGCCTCCAAAACTATAGCAAATTAAAATGCTTATAGCTAACGGTTTTATTGTAATTCTCCTACAATACTCAGTTATCCCACAGGATTTGTGTAACGACTGCTTTTCATGTATCTGGATTTTATATAATATAATATATGTTTTGGTGGATTTTCTCCTCTTGTGTGGGTTTTGTCTCCGTAGATTTTATTTTCGATCGATTCGTCGTATTTTCTCGCTTCTCCCTTAGGATCATCGATTTCGAAGTGTGTCATTCGTGAAGGACTTCATAACGGGCATATCTAACTGTTAGATCAAGCCTAGGAGTCTTAAGAATCGATCCCGGGGCCTCGCGCTCCGTATCGGTACTTTTCTGTGCTCATTAGCCGGTGTAAGAAGGGCCACCGACCGACTAGATGACGATCCAGTCGGTCGGCAATCCTTCTTGGACCGACTAGTGAGCTTTCTAAATTTTCTCAGGAGTTACTGTTTATCGTTAGTCGGTCTAAGAACGTTGGTTGACCGACTAGGTTGCAAACTAGTCGGTCAGCAATGCTTCTGGAACCGACTAACTCATCATATTATTTTTGTATCAGTTACTGTTTACTCTTAGTCGGTCTAAGAACGTTCATCGACCGACTAGATGCTAAACTAGTCGGTCAGTACATGTTCATGGACCGACTAACTCTAGAATCCTATTTTCGTTCAGGAGTTACTGTTTACACTTAGTCGGTCTGCGTTGGTCGACCGACCGACTAGTTGCCAAACTAGTCGGTCAGTGGTTGTTCTTTGACCGACTAATCTGTATTAAAACCCTAATTTCTGGGCAGCCGCCAGCTCAACCTATAAATACCCAACCCAATCGTTTTCTTCTTCTCCAACACGACCCTAAGCCCTAGTTTCTTCCCCTCCAAGCCCCCATCTTCCTCCAAGCTTCAATCCTTCATTTCAAACCCTAAATCCATCATCCAATCCATCCATTCACTCTATCTACCACTCATCTTCCCCAAAATCTCACCAAAATCCATCAAATCCCCAAAATCCCCCAAAACCCTAGTTTCCTCAAACTTCTCCATTAGCTTCCAGATCTGGTCCTAGGGTTCCCCGGAGTGTTTCTTCCGCCTCCTCTCGGTAAGAAATCGATCTACCGTTGTTTTCTTATCTTATTGTAATTTTTATGAAACCCTAATAAAATACTTGTGTTTTGATGATTGTTCCCCATAACAGCGATTCCCCGTAGCCTAGCATTCGCGGAAACGAACTTTCGTAACCGTCATCCCCGGTGATAGGCAAGCGAAACTTGCATCTCTTGTTTTGGGACATGTCTTAGGACATTTACCATGCTTTAGCGTAAAAGAGACTAAACGGTGAAAGGATAGCCGTTTAGACGCCATTGACCTAGCTTGACAACGAAGCTTGGTCCGTCACCCTCATCATGCTTGTATGTCACGTTTAAATTCAATTAACGGTACGCAATCATTTGTTCATGTCATTGCATAGTGATTAATTATTGTGATTGTGTAGCACACGCTACAATATTATATTCCTGGCTCGTGTTCCAGAAGCGAGCCATGTAGTTGGAAACCCCAACGCTCGGATACCGGCTAGGCACCTGCGTTGCGGGCACAACCCTATGCCAAATACACTTCCTGGCCCGTGATCCAGAAGCGAGCCAGTGTGTTGGCATTGCCAATGCTCGATACACATATGGGTGGGGTAAGAGATAAGCGGACTGAGCCCCGAGTTGGCCTGATCCGCCACTCCGGCCAGCAGGTGGACTCTCTAGTGCACAAGTGATTAATAGTGATAGAGATAAGCGGACTGAGCCACGAGTGGCCAGCAGGTGGACTCTCTATGCACTAAGTGTTAAGTGATAAGTGTTATTAATAGTGATAGAGATAAGCGGACTGAGCCACGAGTGGCCAGCAGGTGGACTCTCTATGCACTAAGTGATAAGTGTTAAATGATAAGTGATTAGTGATTTGGTAGCTTTTGCTACATTGTGCATGCTTGCCTCTTTTAAACTGCTGCATCATACTTAACTGCCATGTCATTGCTTAATATTACAAGTGCTAGGTTGCTAGTTACTTTCAGTTTCCTTGTCCAAGTCTTTTAGACTTGCTGACATGTGCCCCTTTTCTCTTTTGGGTGACGCATGTTAGACCTTGAGCCTGAGTTGCCCGCTGAGGGTGAGGTGTTTGCGGACGCCGAGCTTGAGCCCGTGTTGGACGGGGAGTACGTAGACACTGGGGACCAGTCCTAGTGTCTCCGTTGTGTTTTATTTTTGTTAGACAGTTGTTTTGTTATCGGTGCGTGGCACCTATACTTATTTTATGTCGTTGCTTTTGTTTGGCCTTGTTCTGGGCCCTTAGACTCTTTCCTTTAGCCTGGTGGCTTTTCTGTGATGTTGAATATTTTGTGGACAAACTTTGGGATTGGTATTTCATATCCGTCTTAATTTATTATTGTTGTTGTTTCGATTGCAATTACAGGGACCTGCTTATACTAAATTGACGCTTATCGGGTTTGGGGCTTCACCGCTCCACTCCCGTGCGGACCTTTTCACGTCTTGCCTCCATTTTAGGGAAGCGGGTCGTGACAGGTTTTAGTGGTGGCCCATGCAGGTCCTTCTGTAACTGCAACTATCGGGATAACGATAATAATGCAAGATTGTCCAACAAATAATTTCGACATCTGAGCCCTAAGCTATGAGTCTAATTGTTTCGTTTTCTGCGTCATTAGATGGCAGGAAGGCGGATCACCCGTGGTGGTGGTAGTGGTGCACCCCCTCATGACGAGGAGCCTGAGCGGGAGCCCACTAATGGGGAGATGATGAGGATGATGTTGCAGATGATGCAGGTTCAGCAGGGTGTGCTCCTGCAGGTGCAGAATGCTCCAGTGACTCGAGCTGCTCGGGTGGTGGAGACCCCTCGCCCTGAGCCCGGGGCGAAGCAGTTCAGAGAGCTGGGTCCTGCGTATTTTGATGGGACCGAAGGTCCATTGGCTGCTGATGAATGGATGATGAATATTGAGGACAACCTGAAGATGTCCAAGGTCAACGAAGTTAGTTGGGTTGACTTGGCGAAGCGCCAGCTGAAGGATAACGCCAGGAATTGGTGGGATGCTGAGGAAAAGATGTTGGTGGAGCCGATCGTCTGGGCTACCTTCAAGGCCAGATTTGATGGTGAGTTCTTCCCGAAGGCTGCCAGGGAAGAGATGCTGCAGCGTTTTATCGATCTGAAGCAGGGGAACTCGTCGGTGGACATGTACCACCAGGAGTTCATGAGGCTGAGTCAGTTTGCACCAAAGATGGTGCAGGACGCTGAGGAGCGAGCTCAGAGGTTTCTGCAGGGGCTTGCTTCAGAGCTCCAGAGCTTTGTGACCTCTTCTGACCGGGAATCTTATCAGAAGGTTTTGGTCGCTGCCAAGAGGCAGGAGCTGCTTGTGAACCAGAGGAAGGGGTCTGTTGTTGGTGCTGGGAAGAGGCCTGTGGAGCAGGCGAGAGCTGTGGTTCGACCTGGATTCAGGCCGAACCATCCTGTTCAGTTCAAGAGGCCAGGAGGGCCTATTCGGAGGGTTTGCCATTTCTGTGGCAAGGAGGGTCATATCAAGGAATCGTGTAGGAAGTTCTTGGGGCAATGTATTGCTTGTGGAGATCCCGCCCATGCTCTCAGGGAGTGCCCGAGGTTGAGGCAACCTTGGGGGACGCCTATTGTTGCCCCGCCGTTGCAGCAGAGAGCCCCGATGCCCGCTGGTCGTGGGGTGCCCCTCGTTCCGCAGAAGCAGGCTTTTCAACAGGCTGCTCCGCCGAGGAGGCAGGCATTTTTGATGACTGAGGAGGAGGTTTTGGCCATGGATGAGGTCATTGCAGGTAACTTTCGATCTAGATTGTTCCTTCCTTAGTTAATTGATTGTTAAATTATGTGAATGCTTGTGTATGGTGTTGCTAGAATAAGATTTGATCGATTAGACTGTTTGTTAGGTGTGGTTTTGGTTTGCACGTTCCCTGCCCGAGTCCTCTTTGACTCAGGTGCGTCAATGTGCATTTTGGCCCAGAGCTTCGTGGAGAAGCATTCCTTGTCGACGTCCCCTCTCTCCAAGAGTTGGAATATCGTCACAGGGAATGGAGTAGTCACGGTGCATCGTGGGTGCAGTCCTTGCTCTGTGGTGGTTTGTGGACATGAGCTTTATGCTGATTTTATTGTCCACAACATCACCAACTACGATGCGGTCTTTGGGATGGATTGGCTTGCGAGCTTCTATGCTACGATCGACTGCAGGAGGAAGAAGGTGGTGTTCGAGATTCCCGGGCATCCAGTGTTCGAGTTCAGTCGTGGTAGCAGTTCGCTTGGTCCTGTCAGATTTCGGGCCAGGCCGGTGGAGGCTGTGGCTATGCAGGTGGAGCTGGAATGGCCAGCTGTGGTGCGAGATTTTGGTGACGTCTTCCCCGAGGAGATGTCTGGTTTGCCGCCTGATCGAGCTCTGGAATTTTCTATCGATCTTGTTCCAGGTGCGTAGCCGATTTCGAAGGCGCCGTATCGTATAGCACCTGCAGAATTGGAAGAGTTGCGGAAGCAGTTGGATGAGCTGTTGCTGAAGGGTTATATTAATCCTAGTGTGTCTCCGTGGGGAGCACCGGTGTTGCTGGTTAAGAAGAAGGATGGTTCGCGTCGCATGTGCGTGGACTATCGGGGATTGAATGCGGTGACCATTAAGAATAAATACCCGTTGCCTCGCATCGATGATATTTTTGATCAGCTTGGAGGTTCGAGGGTGTTTTCTAAGTTGGATTTGAGGAGTGGTTACCATCAGTTGAAGGTGAAGAGGGATGATGTTCCGAAGACAGCGTTCAGGACGAAGTATGGACACTATGAGTTCGTGGTTATGCCTTTCGGCGTAACTAACGCGCCCGCAGTTTTCATGAATCTGATGAACCTGATTTTCTACGACTTTTTGGATAAGTTTGTCGTTATCTTCATCGACGACATTCTGATCTATTCGAAGTCGGAGGAAGAGCATGCCTCGCACTTGAGGGCGGTATTGGAAATTTTGAGGAAGCATCGTTTGTATGCTAAGTTTTCGAAGTGCGAGTTTTGGCTGGATAGAGTTGCTTTTCTCGGGCACGTGGTGACTGGAGAAGGTATTTCAGTGGATCCCGAGAAGATTCGGGCCATCAGGGAGTGGCCTGTTCCGTCGTCTGCGTCTGAGATTCGGAGTTTCCTTGGACTTGCTGGTTACTATCGGCGATTCATTAAGGACTTTTCCTGTATTGCTGAGCCGATGACCAGGTTGACGCGGAAGGATATTGCTTATGTTTGGTCGGGTGATTGTGAGAGGGCTTTTGGTGTTCTGAAGGAGAGGTTGACGAGTGCCCCTATTCTTGTCGTGCCTGATCGCAGCGGTGGATTTGAGATCTTTTGCGATGCTTCTGGCAAGGGTCTTGGTTGTGTGTTGCATCAGCACGGGCATGTTGTGGCGTATGCGTCTCGTCAGCTTAAGGTTCATGAGAAGAATTATCCGACGCATGATTTGGAGTTGGCTGCCGTTGTGTTCGCTCTTAAGATTTGGAGGCACTTCTTGCTGAGTGAGAAAGTGAAGATTTTCACCGATCACAAAAGCTTGAAGTATATTTTCACTCAGAAGGAGCTCAACATGCGACAGCGTCGATGGTTGGAGCTTATGGCGGATTATGAGATTGATTTGCAGTATCACCCTGGCAATGTGAATGTGGTTCCAGATGCTTTGAGTAGGCTTCTAGCGGTGATGATTTGGACCTCGCAGTGGAGATTGCAGCGGGATTTTTGCGAGTCTGGCGTGGAGATTGTTCTTTCTGGAGAGGCTTCTTCGTTGATGTACATGCAGGTACATTCGACGATCGTGGATCGGATTAAGGCCGACCAGGCTGAGGATCCGAAGCTGGTGAGGATTCGGGAGCAGGTGGAAGCCGGTCTGCGGACTGACTTTTTGATTCATGAGGATGGCTCGCTGAGGTTTGGAGCCAGGTTGTGTGTGCCTGCTGGTGATGTCAGAGAGGAGTTGATGGTGGAGGCACACAGTTCGCCGTATTCTGTGCATCCTGGTGGCACCAAGATGTACCAGGATCTTCGTCTGAATTTTTGGTGGCATGGTATGAAGAGGAGTGTGGCTCGGAGTGTAGCCAAGTGTTTGGTTTGCCAGCAAGTGAAGGCGGAGCATCAGCGTTCGGCCGGGTTGCTACAACCGATTCCGATTCCGGAGTGGAAGTGGCAGCACATCACTATGGATTTCGTGACTGGACTACCTCGGAGTCCGAAGCAGAATGACGCGATTTGGGTGATCGTAGATCGATTGACCAAATCTGCGCACTTTATTCCATTCCGAGTGGGACAGTCCACGGAGGTGCTAGCGAGGAGATATATGGAGGTAAAATTCTTTTACTCTCCGTTTTATTTCCTTTTCCTAGTTTGGATAGTGGTGTAACGTGAATCGTGCAGGAAGTTGTGCGACTTCATGGAGTCCCCGTGAGTATCGTGTCTGACCGAGACACGAGGTTCACATCTCAGTTCTGGCAGAGTTTGCAGAAGAGCTTGGGTACGCGTCTGAGTTTCAGCACGGCGTACCATCCGCAGACGGATGGCCAGTCCGAGAGGACGATTCAGATTTTGGAAGACATGCTGAGGGCGTGCATGTTGGATTTCAAGGGTTCGTGGGAGGACCATCTGCATTTGGTGGAGTTTTCCTACAACAACAGCTTCCAGGCGAGTATTGGCATGGCGCCTTTCGCCGCTCTTTATGGGAGGAAATGTCGATCGCCATTGAGTTGGGATGACGTTGGTGATCGGGAGTTGTTGGGGCCTGAGATGATCGTGGAGGCCGTGGTTGTCGTCAGGAATATTCGGGAGAGGTTGAGAATTGCTCAGGACCGTTTTAAGCATTGGGTGGATGCTAAACGTCGTCCTTTGGAGTTTCGGCCGGGCGACCATGTGTTCTTGAAGATTTCCCCGAATCGTGGTGTGATTCGTTTCGGGAAGCGTGGAAAGTTGAGCCCGCGATACATTGGACCATTTGACGTTTTGGAGAGGGTTGGCGAGGTAGCTTACCGCTTGGCCTTGCCGCCATCTTTGGAAGGAGTTCACAATGTTTTCCATGTGTCACAGCTTCGTCGATACATTAGCGATCCGTCTCATGCGGTGGATTTTTCGGAGATTACCGTTCGCCCCGATATGACGTATGACCAGTATCCGGTGCAGATTCTGGACAGGCGTCAGAAATCGCTTCGGAACAAGATTGTCAATCTTGTGAGGGTGATGTGGCGACACGGTTCACCTGGAGAGTCTACTTGGGAGAATGAGGATGAGATGCGTGAGCGTTTCCCACTTTTGTTTCCGGACTCGTGAGTTTTGGAAATTCCGAGGACGGAATTTTTCTTAAGTTGGGGAGGATGTAACGACTGCTTTTCATGTATCTGGATTTTATATAATATAATATATGTTTTGGTGGATTTTCTCCTCTTGTGTGGGTTTTGTCTCCGTAGATTTTATTTTCGATCGATTCGTCGTATTTTCTCGCTTCTCCCTTAGGATCGTCGATTTCGAAGTGTGTCATTCGTGACGGACTTCATAATGGTCATATCTAACTGTTAGATCAAGCCTAGGAGTCTTAGGAATCGATCCCGGGGCCTCGCGCTCCGTATCGGTACTTTTCTGTGCTCATTAACCGGTGTAAGAAGGGCCACCGACCGACTAGATGACGATCCAGTCGGTCGGCAATCCTTCTTGGACCGACTAGTGAGCTTTCTAAATTTTCTCAGGAGTTACTGTTTATCGTTAGTCGGTCTAAGAACGTTGGTTGACCGACTAGGTTGCAAACTAGTCGGTCAGCAATGCTTCTGGAACCGACTAACTCATCATATTATTTTTGTATCAGTTACTGTTTACTCTTAGTCGGTCTAAGAACGTTCATCGACCGACTAGATGCTAAACTAGTCGGTCAGTACATGTTCATGGACCGACTAACTCTAGAATCCTATTTTCGTTCAGGAGTTACTGTTTACACTTAGTCGGTCTGCGTTGGTCGACCGACCGACTAGTTGCCAAACTAGTCGGTCAGTGGTTGTTCTTTGACCGACTAGTCTGTGTTAAAACCCTAATTTCTGGGCAGCCGCCAGCTCAACCTATAAATACCCAACCCAATCGTTTTCTTCTTCTCCAACACGACCCTAAGCCCTAGTTTCTTCCCCTCCAAGCCCCCATCTTCCTCCAAGCTTCAATCCTTCATTTCAAACCCTAAATCCATCATCCAATCCATCCATTCACTCTATCTACCACTCATCTTCCCCAAAATCTCACCAAAATCCATCAAATCCCCAAAATCCCCCAAAACCCTAGTTTCCTCAAACTTCTCCATTAGCTTCCAGATCTGGTCCTAGGGTTCCCCGGAGTGTTTCTTCCGCCTCCTCTCGGTAAGAAATCGATCTACCGTTGTTTTCTTATCTTATTGTAATTTTTATGAAACCCTAATAAAATACTTGTGTTTTGATGATTGTTCCCCATAACAGCGATTCCCCGTAGCCTAGCATTCGCGGAAACGAACTTTCGTAACCGTCATCCCCGGTGATAGGCAAGCGAAACTTGCATCTCTTGTTTTGGGCCATGTCTTAGGACATTTACCATGCTTTAGCGTAAAAGAGACTAAACGGTGAAAGGATAGCCGTTTAGACGCCATTGACCTAGCTTGACAACGAAGCTTGGTCCGTCACCCTCATCATGCTTGTATGTCACGTTTAAATTCAATTAACGGTACGCAATCATTTGTTCATGTCATTGCATAGTGATTAATTATTGTGATTGTGTAGCACACTCTACAATATTATATTCCTGGCTCGTGTTCCAGAAGCGAGCCCTGTAGTTGGAAACCCCAACGCTCGGATACCGGCTAGGCACCTGCGTTGCGGGCACAACCCTATGCCAAATACACTTCCTGGCCCGTGATCCAGAAGCGAGCCAGTGTGTTGGCATTGCCAATGCTCGATACACATATGGGTGGGGTAAGAGATAAGCGGACTGAGCCCCGAGTTGGCCTGATCCGCCACTCCGGCCAGCAGGTGGACTCTCTAGTGCACAAGTGATTAATAGTGATAGAGATAAGCGGACTGAGCCACGAGTGGCCAGCAGGTGGACTCTCTATGCACTAAGTGTTAAGTGATAAGTGTTATTAATAGTGATAGAGATAAGCGGACTGAGCCACGAGTGGCCAGCAGGTGGACTCTCTATGCACTAAGTGATAAGTGTTAAATGATAAGTGATTAGTGATTTGGTAGCTTTTGCTACATTGTGCATGCTTGCCTCTTTTAAACTGCTGCATCATACTTAACTGCCATGTCATTGCTTAATATTACAAGTGCTAGGTTGCTAGTTACTTTCAGTTTCCTTGCCCAAGTCTTTTAGACTTGCTGACATGTGCCCCTTTTCTCTTTTGGGTGACGCATGTTAGACCTTGAGCCTGAGTTGCCCGCTGAGGGTGAGGTGTTTGCGGACGCCGAGCTTGAGCCCGTGTTGGACGGGGAGTACGTAGACACTGGGGACCAGTCCTAGTGTCTCCGTTGTGTTTTATTTTTGTTAGACAGTTGTTTTGTTATCGGTGCGTGGCACCTATACTTATTTTATGTCGTTGCTTTTGTTTGGCCTTGTTCTGGGCCCTTAGACTCTTTCCTTTAGCCTGGTGGCTTTTCTGTGATGTTGAATATTTTGTGGACAAACTTTGGGATTGGTATTTCATATCCGTCTTAATTTATTATTGTTGTTGTTTCGATTGCAATTACAGGGACCTGCTTATACTAAATTGACGCTTATCGGGTTTGGGGCTTCACCGCTCCACTCCCGTGCGGACCTTTTCACGTCTCGCCTCCATTTTAGGGAAGCGGGTCGTGACAATTTGATATCATTTTTGATATCAGGACTTCATGTCTATACACCCCATATTTCATAAGTGAGTCCAGCTCACCTTATTATTGCCTCGTTCCACATTATTATAATTTGGCCAAATCTCTATGTTTGCTTCAGGCAAAGCAGAGTTGTGGAAACGATATTTTATATTTAACTGGCAAAATGAAATATGAGAGAATTTGTCGACAAAATGTGTTCTTTCTTTTCCAAAACTCACCACGTACGTACTATAATCATTTGATTTCTCCCAGAAGTGTCGCCTTCACGACGCGTTGAAGAAGTGAAGGTTCTGGGACGGGTAAAGAATATGGACAGATCTAGAATGGGTCCTTAGCAACCAAGTTGTAATAAGGTTCTGGATTTGAGCTCATTTTCCTGTGGTGGTATTTCTTTTTCGGTCTCCAGGAGTAGATTTCTCTCTTTGGAGGCACGTGGTATATCCTCTCATCCATTGAGGATATCCACTTCTGCTACTGGTGGATTGCATCCATTATATTTGATATGTCAATCCTAGCTGGATTTTTAATAGCAGTGACGTGTGAATTTGAAAAAATCTATATTGTCAGTAACTATGTCCGATAACTGTTTAACATTTTCATAAGTATGGATCTTCATGATCTCATCACAATTCATGATAATCAGATCATATGTATTAATGATTTAAATGGTCATTTGAGCTTCAGGCTCATGGATGATTATAGTATTTTTGTTGAAACTGATACGGGGAATTAAATTTGTGAGGGATCTTCAGGATCTCATCAAATCTTTAAAATAGGGTCATCAATGCACGTCTTAGGAGAAATGATTTTAAATGCTTTCCTTATTCAGAGTGCTCAGACTCTATTTATATGGGGTAATTACTTCCGATAAATAGTTCTGCATTTTGATGGTCTATAGTGGTGATATAGGGATGTCTACTCATAATGGCACAATCTATAAGATATGCTCTAAATGCTTCCCCGTTGGGGGTTCTTAGAAAACTGTTTATATGAGGTGAGCAGGCTCATATAAATAGGTTCTAAGAAGGCGTTTTGATGGTTTGCAATGTAATTGCATGTTCCCATGTAGTCATCTACAACTGAATTTTTAATGGATAAGTAATCCGTTTAAATCATTTTAATGATTTATATTACCCATTTTTGGGTGTGAACACAAGCTTCAGGGTGTTCGATATTTTTCCAATTGCAAATACAGTTTAATTTCCCAGTGTTATCCAATGTTACCACCATTTTTAAAAAGAATGTGATTGGATAATGACCATTTTTAGAGGATATATTGATGAGTATACCAAAGGTACATCATCAGTCCTATTAAGGGAGTGGACAAAGCCTATTTATATCCCTTAAATACTCTCAAGAGACCCAACGGTCTTCATTATCTTTAATGATGATAGTATATCATCTTAAATTCATTTAAGGAAGTGAGGAGAGTCAATGTCCATGTGAATGGAGATGATCTCGTAATCAATGTTCCCTTTTGAATGGGACAATGAAAGTTTCACCCTTTTTGAAGAATCTTCGGGTTCGCCTGGTTGATGATGTCTTACATTATCAATCTAGGGTGATATCGATCCAAAGTTGGTCGATTCTGGACACTTCTGGTGTTCTAAATTAATTCCTCTTTTTGAATTTATATGGGACTTTTGAAAAGTCCATCAAAATGCTCAAGTTAATTTTGTCCGGTAATAGTTGAACTGTGTTCAAACTGTGAAGGATTACATCTTCACATTGACTATTGTGCGGATCATTATGGGACAAATCTTCAGGCTTCATTGATTTCTTGAGTCATTATGGATTTCATTTTGATGAATATCCTTTGAAACTGTATAAGTTTCAGAGAGTACATGGCATCCTCATTTTATTTATTTAGGGGTATTCAAGATAGCAAATCATTCACAATAAAATAAAATATATTAAAACTGCAAGAGAATAGTACTGATAATTATGTTAAGGCAACAAGTGACATAGTGTGATGTGTGCTCTTAAAAACATACAACTATAATTATGCTCATTAAGATTTATGTTATGACAACAGATTAAATTTGATTTCAAAGTTTATTTGTCCTCGGGGAGTAGCTAAATATACATGAGGTCAATTTGACTTTCGTCGTTTAGACTAGATATGTATGTATTTTTATATGGCATAAGTTAATGCACATTCATGTTTGCAAAAACATTATGGGTCTTATCAGAACTTCAGGTCTGATATTGGTTTGACATTGCTTACTCCATGTCGAGGTATATCATATCTTCCATTTCTCATTTTATTCAAGACTTCCACTGTTTTAAGTTTTCCTTATTTATAAATGAAAATGAAAATTAGTCTTACTAAGAAGACATAAGCAGGTGTTTAAGCAAATTATTTTATACTTCCACTTTTCTAATTAATTAGAGACTTTTAAAATTCTATTTGAATGCTAGAGTATGGCTTCAGGCCATTTTCTTGAGTCGTTCATGTTGCGGGGTAAAACTCGCGTACAATGAATTTGTATAAATAGGAACCAAGTGCACGGTGGTTATGATGAGGATGAGGGTTAGGGTAGGCTATTTGACAGGTGATTAGTGTAGTGAAGAGGCTGAGCGCACTATGAAGGCTGACCACGGAACCGGTTTCTCCAGGACTTTGCTTCACGCCCGCACTGCCAAAGGTTGGAGTTGAGTGCGACTTGCAAAGATGAGCTCGCCTGCACAAGGAGTAGCTGGTCAGAAAGGCCGGGTTGGGGTCCAACCCTTTGCCTCTCCGATGCCTAAGTCAGTAGTAGGACTTAAAGCGGGGGCAAGGCACGCCGGTCGGACTAAGAGGGAGTCGACCTTACGTGACGAGCTATCAGTTATGGAAGAATAAAGATATGGAAGACATTTGCTCTTGTGTGTGAATAATGAGATTGAGAGTAAATTTGCCAACCCCTTCCCCGTTGGGGGCGAAGGGGTATTTATACCTGATGGAGGCGGTTGGTGAGGCTGACCTGGCATGCTGACTCGACGTGCTGTGCTGGTCCAATTGTCAGCGAAAGCTTCAGACGATGATGTCAGGGATGTCAGCCATGCTTTTGTCAGACGACACAACGGCCAGGGGTGCTTTTGTCAGGGTGTTAGGGCCGAAAGCACCGAGTGTCAGCGGGAGCAGCGGCCAGGGGGTGCTTTGTCAGATAGTTGGGCGGCGAAAGTGTCAATAGCGTCCTTGTATTAGGTTGTTTGTCGTGTCCGATGTGCCAAAGAGTCTTCGGAGTGCCTCCGAGGAGCGGGGCTACCGATTGGTCGCTGGGTCGCCCCTGACTGAGGACGAGTGATCCGGTCGTACACCTAGTGCTCTGTTCCTGGTAAGCTAGGGGGAGAACGGCATGTGACCAGCTGGGGGAGAACGGGCGCGCGACCAGCTGGGACCGTGGCGGAGAGCACCCTTATCACCGGCCGAGGCGGAGTGTGCCCTTCCCCCGTTCGTGTCAGGCTTTAGGGTTGACAGGCGCCTTGCAGGCCTGGGGAAAATAAGCAAGCGGCCTCTGAAGTCGGGGGCAAGGAGCACTCTGTCGCTGGGCCGACGGGCTTTTTGGGAAGGAGGGGCATGCCGGCAGGGTATTCAGCGGTCTGGGATGGAAGGTCGAACTATCACGATCTTTACGTCGTAACAATTGTCCTCGGCATTCGAGTTCGAGGGGGAAGCCCGGCTCGGCTCGGATGACGTATCACCTCCCCCTTCTAAAAAAGGCAGTTGGGATCTTGTTCCGCGCTAGGAAGCGGTGGCTGTAGTCACGGGGTGCCCGCCCTGCCAGCCATTATTACGATTTTGAAAGGGCGGGGGAAATCGAAGCGTCTCTGCTACTGAACAGGTGACGCGTGGCTGAAGTGATAGTCACGCCAGCCGAGGCGCCAGAGGCATTTCGATGGGCGTCGCGTGGCGACGTGTCGATGTGTCGACGGTCGGGATGGCCTGATGTTTGCTATAATTGGGGGAAGGAGAGGGCTGATCGAACGTTTCTCCCGGTTTCGACTTCCCTTCGTGCTTTCCAGCTTCCGTCCATCGCTCGCCGACGCTATCGTCGTCGCCTTCATCGGAGATCCGCTTCCGGTCGGCTTCTTTAGCGCGGCTACTCTACTAGGTAATCTTCTGAACCTCTCGATCGATGGCCTTTTGTTTTGAGTTCGAAAGTGGTAGCGGGACAGTGGAGGAAGAATCAGTGGAAGAAGTGCGGTTGTTATGGATTTGGGGGCCTCAGCGGCGGAGGATGTGGCGAACAGACGTGCCGAGGGTGATTGAGGCTGTCAGGTGTAGGGTGGATAGGATAAATATTAGGGAGATTCGGGTGTGGTTCGCACGTCCGCCCTGTGAAGTGCGGGTCCCTGGGCCCGAGGAGAGGGTATGTTGGCCCGAGGATAATGAAGTTGGGGTCTACTCTCGGTCCTTCGAGTTGGGGCTCTGCTTCCCGATTCATCCTTACCTCCTCCACCTGTTGAATTTCCTGGAGCTGTCAATCTTTGCGTTGGCACCTGATCGCGTCTGGATATACACCCGAAAAACAACTTGTAGTCTTACCGCAAGCGCACGGTGTAGTGACGAGCAGGTATCGAACACATGGAGAACAAATGATAGTATCTTACTTTGATTACCTAGCTATCAAGAGAATAAGAATAGTTTTGATGTAATAGTCACAATCGTTCAAATAGCAAGAAATATCAATATAATAAAAGGCGTCTAGGGATAGGAAATCCCCACTACGGACCGTCTATCATCCTTGTGAATCATAAATTTCATTGTTGCTAAGCTTGAATGTAGGTGAACTAGTCGCAACTTAATGTAGAACCAAGCTGACGCTCTCTCGCTATTACCGGTCTATAGCAAACCTAGAATAGAGCCCACTCTCGTGCAAACCCTACCCTAAGCCGCTAGCGTGAAGATCGACATCATCTTCCAATCGTAATTCGAGCCCACTCTCGTGCAAACTCGAGCTACGAGCTAGGTTATGATAGTTCGTATTCGTCCAATCTCTTGCAAACGAATATTATAGATTTATAATTAAAAATCCTAGCTTTGGTCCAATCTCTTGCAAACCAAATCTAGAGAACTTCAATTATTAATCTAAATCGAATATCTAAGCCTTCCTATCAATTGGGATACAATCTCTTGTAAATCCCAATCGATATGAATTCCTAGCTACTCGTAATAAATCGATCACAACCTAACAATTATCAATTCTAGCAACAAATCTATAAATTCATCACAATTCAAAGATCGGGTCCATAGGGTTCATCCACATGCCCTAGAACGACGGCACTACTCACTAATCATCATGAAAATCTCAGAAATAATAGATTGAATCATAGTATAATTCATTGCAAATAAGAAACAATTCATAAAAATGAGTTTTTTAACAAGAAAGAACAAACCAACGTTGTCGCCAATGATCTCCATCTGAGATTTCACAAAAGAATAACCGTCAAAAACCTAATAGAAGTCTCTAAAAAATAATTTAAGTCTCTCCTAAAACTAGGGTAAAACTAGGCTTAAATACAAGCCAAAATCGTCCAAAAAATCGTGACAAAACTGCCCCTGCGCAGCCTAGAATTCACATTCCCAGCAGCAGTCGGAGAGGGTCACTCGGCGGAGTGACCCTTGTCACTCGCCCGAGTGATAAACCCTGTAAAATAACAGTAACTTCGGGGTTTTCAGTGGTCTGTCTCTCGGGGTGACTCGGCCGAGCAGTCTTCTTCGTTCGGCCGAGTGAGCAATCATGCTCGGCCGAGTGGGCTTCCTCTGAAATTCCAGTAAGTTGGAAGCTTCTCTGGACGAATTCTCTGTACCACTCGGGCGAGTGAGATTTCTCACTCGACCGAGTGGTTTTCCTTACTCGGCTGAGGAAACATGGAAAATCTTCAGTACGTATCCGTTTCACTCGGGCGAGTGTGATCCTTCACTCGGCCGAATGAGCAGTCTTGCTCGGCCGAGTGATGTGCTCCTGAGTTCCTTTCTCCTCCTTTTCGCCTCCTCGTCGATCCTAATGAATTCCTTCTTCTTCCGCTCATCCTCTATCGTTGATAACTCCTCGAATAAGCCGTGGGCGACACTCCGAAGTGCGTGAAACTCCTTTGATCTCATTTTCTCTCCAAATTGCTCTATATCTCCTAAAATACGACAAAAACAAGAAATAGTGAAAAGCAACGCGATATCGTCGAATAATCGTGAAAAACACAATATGGGCGATCAAAAGGACATGAAAACATGCAGAAAAAGGTGTAAAATATGGAGTGATCAAAATCCCCCAAGCTTACCTCTTACTCGTCCTCGAGGAAGACAAATAAAAGGCGAACCCGATGGGTAAAAATAAGGAAAGGGAAAAAGAAATAGAAGATAGGAAAAGAACAAAGAGGATGGTGCTAGATCATTTCCTCAGGACGTGGGTTTTGCTTACTCATATAGCACACGACGAATATAAAACACATGCCAATGATTTTTATCTCGATATCATAATATAAGGATGCATTCAAAATAGGAACCTGAGAATAGTAAAACAATATGAAATATGGAATCATTCTAGAATTAACATCGTCTGAAGCATCTAAAGCGGTATACATAATCATATACCACACACTTTTCAATTGATCGCTTTCTGTTTGGAGTATAAGAGGTATCACACAATGTGAATCAATAAGAATAGAAAGGAGTGGTTTTCATGAAATGCATGCTAAGTTTCAATTCCTGGATTTTGTAAAACTTTTAGTAATCTCGCCGAGTATAGAAAATTACCTAGCTTAGGTTGTCATGCACAGTCAAATAGTCACTCCCTCACACATCATTGGATCCTCTCCCCCAAGCTTATCTATAAGTATGGTAGCATCAAATCTAGCAATAAGAACATTCCCCTTTTTTGAAGCTCCAAGGAATAAAAAATAAAAGAGGGAAGAAAGAGAGAAATGATATGAAGTGGGATCATGTATAAACTTCTTTTCTCTTTTCTTTTCTTTTATTTTTTCTTCTCTTTTTTTCGTAAATACAACTGTGATCCCAAATCAAAAGATATAAAAATATACAAGAATTTTTTTCTCTTTGATTTTGGGGTATAGGAGCATGGATCTTTATAGCGGGGGAATATGCCAATATAAGAATCGCTAAAGGGAGATTCATCAATGATTTTAAGTATAGAAATAATGCTCAAGATATGTGGAGAAAGAAATATATGTAACACTCGGTTCACTCTATAGAATGTGCACGACAACTTTCAGCAGAGTAATGTAATTTACTCAGTTTAATCTCAGAAAGTAAACTAATCCAGTTATATCAACCTAGCATTCATTCAATCAACCTGAAAGTGAAGCGTACAATTCTCATGCAATAAGAAGTGATATAAGATAGCAAAGCAGTACTCCAGATATAAGCAATCAATGCGTGAAGCTTGAAGTGTTTTCTATGAAGAGTATATAGTAAAAATCATCAGACTCAGCTAATAAAAGAGTTTCATCCATATTCATATATGAAGAGGCGGGTTACTATCTCAAATGCATAGCAAGACATATCATATGATATCTGAAATAAAAACTATGGCATGACAAGATAATATGCATATAGAGGTAAGCTAATAACACGTCATCATCATCACAGAAAATTCATCTCTAGCAAAAAGGATAAAAGAAATAAGGATAAAAGGAAAATAAAAAACTACTGTACAATGCAGCACACTCAAAGAAATAAGAAAAACATGATGCATGAAAAAATGAAAAAAGTGGGTGAAAATATGTGTAAAAACAAAGAAATGTGTGAAAATGAAAATAAAGAAAGGTGAGAAAATGAAAATAAAAGGCGACAAAAATAAAAAGTGCGTGAGAACTCACTCCCCCAAGCTAAAGTGCACAGTGTCCTCAATGTGCAAAGTGTGACACATTGAGAGACCAAAAATGGGTGGGGAGGGTGAGGATGCATGCATGATGAAAAAAATAAAAATGAGATGGGTATGCAGGAAATGCATGCAGAGATCAAAATAGTACCATGTAAGTGTCCCCAAAAATACTCCCTCTCTTTCAAAAAACATATAGACAGATAAGACCAAAAAGTTACCAAACCGTGTGTGGAGGAGGGGTGCAAAATCAGCAGGCAAAAAATATCCAGAATAACAGCAGCAAAAATAAGAAAGGCATCCAAAGTGTGCCTAGGTGGGTGGTGGGGCGCCAGCACCGTCCTGTGGCGGAGGTGGTGGTCGTCGAGGCTGCTGGGTGGGGGTGGGTGGCTGAGACAGTCACTCAAGAATCTGGTTTAGGCAAGCCTGAATACCAGGAAGTAACGTGACGCGAGGCTGGACAGCACTAACAGTAGTGGTGAGAGCCCAAAAATCTCCTCTAAGTCCACTCACCGCCCCCCTCTAGAGCACAGAGGTGCTGAACTAGGGTGTCGGGGGGAGGTGGAGCAGAGGGTCGAACAGGTCGAACATGTGAAGATCGGGGCTGTCTCGCACGGCTACTGTAAAGGATAGGTGCGACAGTGGGGTGCTGCAGTGGTGTTGTGCTCACTAAGTGACGCTCAGCCTCTGTGGGAGGTCGAGACGCAGGCAAGGTCGAAGAGGATGAAGCAGCAGTAGGATCAGAAGTGGTGACAAGGGACGAGGTGGGCAGAGAGGTCAGTGACACGGACGTGGGGACAGACGTCACGATGCTATCTGAGAAGACATCGACAGTGGAGACCGAAGGGTCGACGGCTGGGGAGACCGTGAAGTGTGCTGAAAATGACTCCCCAGGAATCGAAAACAATAATGAGGAAAGGGTCTCCACCGTGGAGGCAAAAGAAGGCTCGACACTCTCAACTATGGTGGGGGGACGCTCGGGGCTCGCCGCAGAAATGGGATCTATGGACATGGGCATAGTGGTGGTGGTGGTGGTGGTGGTGGACTCAGCTAAAGTGCTCCTGACACTAACAGACGTGTGAACAGAGGTGTCGAGAGGTGCAGACAAGTCAGGCGCAGGCTGGGGTATCATGGGGTAAAGGGGTGGAAGGAGGGGCTCCTGCTGAGCACCCTCAGGCTCAAGCACGTACGCGACGGGGATGAGGAGATCCATCGTTGGAATCCACTCCCCGCCCGCGGGTCCAATATAAGTCCGAGCAGGGCTCGGTAGAAACATATAATCGACACTATGGGGATCGTGCAGCCACACCTAGTGGTGCTGACCATGAGGACGAAGCATCCTCATCTGGGCCATAACATCTATGGAGAGTGAAGTGGAGCCTGGTGGTCTTAGCAAGCCAGTTGGGAGGTCAACTCCGCACAAAAGGGCCAAGAGGGTAATCAGACCGCCGCAACATATGGGCGTCCTAGCGCCGACAGAAATAATGATGCGATCGACGTACCAACTGGCAATGTCAATCTCGACGGCGTGGACCAAAACGTCTCCTCCTCAATCGAAGGCCCGCGATCGTGTCATCGCATAGAGTATGTAGAGCTCTGGCGTCGACAACGTCCCGGGCTCATATCTCGCTAAGAAAGTGGTCGCCATAAGGCGATGTGCAATGCGGAGGCATGGGTAGAGGATGGCGGAGGCCTTGGCACGATTAGGGTCAAAGGCGAGGGAGAGCCCGTGATACGTGTCCAAACAGCGTGTGTGTCGAATGACGGGGATGGGATGTGCGTGCGACTGTAAGCTCGGTCAGGGTCCGGAACAGGGGGCCACTGAAAGAATGTTCTAAGCATGTCGAGAGTGATCTCGCACTCTCGATCCATCAGACGAAAGGAGCATCCTCCCGGGGCCCGGTCAATAGAACTAAGGATCTCTAGCGTCGGGCGGATGTAAGTGTCCGCCGACACCGACAAGAAATCACGCCACCCCACGTTGTCATACAACTGGAGTAGCCCCTCTAGTATCCCTAGCGCTTAAAGTCAGCTAGGTGCGCGAACCTAGTTGGTACGATCGAGCGATGGGAGATACGCTCAAATCTGGCGCGCTGAGCGTCATCTCTGAACGTAATCCCCATCGCATCGATAGCGGGGACAGGCGGTGCCGGTGGTGGAATGGGTGCGGTAGGAGGCGGCTGTGTGGGTGGTGGTGGGCTAGGTGGTGGGGAGTCCATCCTAGCAGAAGAGGAGCCAGGATCACCTGACCTCTTCCACTTGGAAGCGGGCTCCCGAGTGCGTGGCCTAAGACGTGGGGGCATGAAGCCCGTGAAGCGTGCCCACCCGAATGAAAAATGTGAAGTGCTAAAGATAGGGAACGCGTGTACCCAAGCATGACGCGAGAGCAAATAATGGAAGTGTGCGAAGAATCGCCTCCTCCGCAGAGCTCTAAAACGTCCTGAATCTCCCCCAAGCTCCCCCAAGCTAACCTGAAACTCAAGAAGACAAATCAGCAATGAATAATCAATATACATGGGGAAGATAGGGGATAATAGATATATATACGATTTAATTTCAATTTGGGCTTAAGGGGCATATGGATTGGAGAAAAAGGCGAGAAATAGGGATTTTGGGGCGCAACGGAGGCGCAACGGTGAAGGGGCGGAGGCGCCGGCGGGTGCAGGCGCCGGCGGTACGTCGACGACCGGGGACAGTGGTGGGGGCGGCTCAGGCGAGGGGGAGCGGGGTTCGGGCAAGGGGGAGTCGAAGAGGCAGCGGGCAAAGCGAGAGAAATTGGGAAATTTTGTGTGCTCGAGATTCGAGCCTCGCCCGCTGGGTATATAAAGTTGGGTCACTCGACCGAGTGACGTGGGCACTCGGCCGAGTAGATCAGCGTTTAAATTTTTTTTCGAAATCTTCATATAGTTACGACTCAGTCGAGTAGCTTTCCTTACTCGGCCGAATGGACATGTTCCACTCGGCCGAGTGGAACGGCCACTCGGCGATTATGAAGCGGGGAGGGTATCAGATTCACTCGGTCGAGTAACAAGTCACTCGGCCGAATGGCATATAAATTACAGTAAATGACAGAAAATAACAGAGAGTGGGTTTCTGTATCTTCCCTGATCAGTTCTCTACTCGACCGAGTAGAGTCTTCCCTTGGCCGAGTGACATGTACACTCGACCGAGTGGCTTGATATTTTCTGCCTCGGCTCTCTATTTTCACTCCACTCTCTTTTTTTCTCATCCCCGTCAGTTTCTTCCTCCTCCTGAGGCCTGAGCGCATTCCTGGAGCGCTCTCCCTTGCCATGGTCATCCTCCATATGAATGATTTCTCGTTCTCCATTTCCTGTCATGAAAAATAGAGCCAGTTGTCACGATTTTTATTGACTCTAGACTCTAAACACTAAGAAAGGTCTAAAACAAAAATAAAATTCAACTAAAAATAATATAAAACCGTCGGGTTGCCTCCCGACAAGCGCTCGTTTAAGGTCTTGAGCTCGACCCCTTAAGATATTCGTTTAGTGCGCAATATTCGGCGCATGTGAGATGCGCCCGTCAAACTTGTCAGGAAGCACACTTGGATTTAATTGTTGATGCTCGTGGGCGTTCCTCGGCTTCCCCTCATCATGGGTAGTGTTGGGGGATAAGTCCCCCAAGCTTGAGCTTGTACCATTCTTTTTCTTCACCGGTGATGCCGATCTCTTATCCAGCGGAGCTTTCTTCAAATTTTTGGCCGTGGAGAGCTTGCATAGCTCCCTAATTCTTGCGACATCAGCGTCGTCTTTGTCATCAACCATAGAATAGTCCGACCGGTCCTCCATCTTTTCTCCATCGCTAGAAGATTGGCCTTCTTCGAAGCCGTCATTGTGTAGGGCACCAATAGAATGTGGTATAGCTTCATCGATCACCTCATCGAGGAGGTCCACGTAATCCATTTCCTCTTGGTAGGACATATGCTTCATTGCTTTAGGGATATGGAGCTCTACCTCGATGTTTCCGATATTTAAAGACAATGTGCCCTCTCTCACGTCAACTATCACGCTAGCGGTGGCTAAGAAGGGGCGTCCAAGGATTAGCAATGTATCGCCCTCCTCCTTGATGTCCATAACTACAAAGTCACATGGCAAGCAAATTCCTCCCGGTACTTGGAGCGGTATGTTCTCTGCAATTCCCACCGGCCTAGTAACCCGACCGTCTGCTAGTTGTATTCTCATATCCGTCGGCTTCAAGTCGGTCCCCGTATTCAATTTCTTAAACATACTTGGGGGCATTAGGCTCACACTTGCTCCCAAATCTACCAAAACCTTTTGTAGCGGGACTCCTCCAAGTGTGCATGGAATGCGGAAGCTTTCGGGATCCTTAAATTTTGTGGGCCCCTTCTCCTTCCGGATGAACCATGTACCTTGCTCGGCGAGCATTATCTTCTCCTTTCTCTTCTTTCCTGAAATCAAGTCTTTCAAGAACTTGGCATATGATGGGATCTCTACAATAGCGTACAAGAAAGGTATATTGAGGCTTACTCCCCGCAAGTACTCAAGGAATTTGGCGAGCCGCTTCTCAATCTTTGCTCTCGCCAACCTTTGTGGGAAGGACACCGGTGTCATATAGGTGCGCTCCTCGCGTGGCTTCACAATTTCAGAATTTTCAACTTCTTGTGGCTCTTTTGGGCACTCCTCCTCAATCACCGGCTCCTTGTCATCCAAAATTTCTTCCACGGGCTCCTTGGTTTGAACCATGGTGGGAGTTGTGTCCTTCCCACCCCTAGTAGTAACCGCCACTACCGCGTTGATGTGGCCGGTATTTTCCCGTGGGTTTTGATCCGGTTGAGCCGGTAATTGTTGGGTATTTTTGTTAAGCAACGCAAGTTGCTCCGCTAGTTGTTCCACGACGGTATTGAGAGAGTCTTGTTGAGCCGTCAATCTAGCATTTATCTTCTTTCTCTCCACCATGAATTCTTCCACCCTAGCTTCATGATCCGATCTCGGCGGCACTTGTGGTGGGTAGATCCATCCTGAACAAAATACAATAAAAACATTGAGTGATATTATCCAAATGTCATTACCAAGTATCCAAAAGTATAACCAAGTATCCAAATGTCATTACCTTTATGCATCATAACCAAGTTACCAAAATCCATATCCAAGTATGTGACATGTATTAGGAATCTTTAGAACATTAACATTGAGTACTAGATTGTATACCTTCAAAGAACATTGTGTGACAATATGCATATATCTTCAGAGATACCAATTCAGGATACCAATTGTCAGTATATCATTGAGTAAAATTATCTAAGGGTCGGTTTCAAGTGTCAGGACATCGCACATAATGGGAGATACTAAATTCAGGATACCCAAGCATGCATATCACCAAATTCAAGATACTAAATTACAAATTTCCATGATACTCAGGATAAAAAATTCAGTATGCAAAAAATTCAGGATACCAACTCGAGGATACAAAAAAAATTATTTTTGTAAAACAATTTCAGTATACCAGCTGCAGGATACGACACATAATGGATGATACCAAGTTCAAGATATGCAAGCATGCAAATCGACAAATTCAGGATACCAAATTCCAACTTTTCAAGATATCAAATTCAGGATAACAAATTTAGTCTGTGAAAAATCCAAGATACCAACAAGAGTATACAAAAAATTTATTTCTACAAACAATTTCAAGATACCAAGTTCAGGATACCACACATAATGCAATATACAAGTTCAGAATACCCAAGCATGCATAACACCAAATTCAGGATATCAAATTTCAAATTGTCGGGATACCAACTTCAGTATGTTAAAAATTATAGATAACAAATGAAATAATAAGCTCAAAATGGCAGTGCACATGTTACATTGAAGCTCATACTTGCCTTATCCATATCCATATCAACACAAATGGCTGCAGCAGTTGCCAGCAACGATTTAGTTACTTCCAAGTTTCCTTGTCATCACATAGTACATCAATTATCAAAGTACTGGTAATCAGTGCAAATCATCATCGCCACTTAGGTATATGCATCCTAAAAGTTGGGTCATATATAATATCTGCATCCTGAATGCAGTATCCTGAATTTGGTATACTGGAAGTTTGAAATTTGGTATCTTGAATTTAGAGTCGCTCCTATCTGCAAGTAGTTATACACCACAAATACAAAATTCCGTACTATACATCCCACATGTATAGAGCTATGTACGTTCATTCCAAATTGCTTAGTACGCATACTGCTTAACAAATTACTCACTACACATGACATACAACTATCAGTTGCCAATTAGAGCATATATTACCTTGTAACCACAGTTGTCATGTGTGACTTCATTAACATAGACATTAAGGATGCACACCTCAATTTTTTGGAAACTTGACAATTAACATGTAACATGTCACACATGATAAATGTTATTTACTAGCAAACCCCAAGGTATGTATCCCTGATGATCCAGATGATGTGAGTATGTAGTAATTTATCTGAGACATGTAGTAAGTTACATACATTAAGCAATAAAAATAAAAATTAAGTAATAATTTCCTAAAAATTTCCCCAAAAAAATTACCTCTGTAATACTTTCTCTATAAAACTGTTAATTCCTTAAAATTTTCATAAATTTATTTGCCAACCACATGATTAACTGAATCACGTTGCTTTGAACAATTTTAGGGCATGAAAAACCTAAATATTTCGATCTCGTAGGACAATTTCGTTGGATTTCTCAAGAAATCTCGGATCTCACTTAAATCTCAAGAAATTGTTGAAATTCTTTGGAAAAACTCAAACCCTAGTATTTTTCTTTTGCGCGTAGCAACTAGGTATGTGCGCGTTGAGAAAATTTCTAGCTAATCTCACGTATGTTCACATTGAACATAATGTGATGTGATGTGCATGTTGAGTAATTTGGTATGTGCACGAAGTAATTTATTGTGGTGAGATGTGCGAGATGAGTAATTTGGTATGTGCGCGGAGTAATTTTGTACAAGATGTGCGCGGTGAGTAATTTGGTATGGCGCAGAATAATTTTTAGTGGCAGATGTGCACGATGGGTAATTTGGTATGTCGAGATGTAATTTTTTTGGGGTTGGATGATTACATTGAGTAATTTGGCATGTGTGCAGAGTAATTTTTGCGGGGTATTTCGGGGTTTTTGAAAATGACAGATATGTTATTTTTCAAAAAAGTCAAGCAGTACGTGGACTGTGCACTGAGCAAATTGATCTGTTCGCAAAGTAACTCCGGGGAAAAAATAGTGAGAAAATAAAAAATTCAAAAGAGTACATGTTTCCAACTTAATACCAATGTAACCGGGCCTTATGGTTACTTCTGTAAGTACTTTTCCTGTTTGTAAAGCAAACAAGTGTTTTTAATTAAAATATTTGATGTTTAGTAATTATTTTTAAAAACATTTCAAGAGAATGAAGGAAAAACAGATGGCGCATGAGGTGCCATATGACCCTACTAATCTTTTTTTTTTCATTTGTTTTTCTTCTATTCATGCATAATTTTTATACATAATAGTGTAGTTTTTCTTAATTTGTTTTACGTGTTTTTATCAACATGTATCTTTATATGTTTAAAATCTAACTTTTGCTTAGAACTTGAAACATGTTGGCTTGATAGAATATCATTCAAGTTACCTTTTCAAGTATCAATATTAATTGCCATTTAATTATATTTTAATTTAATTGGTGATACATTTCAAGCTCTTCTATTATAAACTTTGAATTTTGACAGAATTTTCTTATTTTAGTTTAGTGTTTTATACAACTTAATTTTTATTAGTTAACTTAATTTCATCTTGCTTAGATATGCATTATGTTCATTCTTTAGATTTTCATAAATTTTTAAGCATTTAATGAATTATTTGATAAACATAAAAAATTAAATGTGTTACGACTAATCTGGACCGGCCCAAATTACAACGGCCCACGGCCCAGCCTCAAAGAAGACGCCCAATAGAGAAGACGGGCCCGCCCAGAAGGGCCCACGGACAGGGAAGAAGGCCCAGCCACTTCGCCCTCGGGGGCACTCGACAAGCCCCCATTCGGCCAGATTAACCGCCCCTCTGAATCCGCGATCCCATGATGGCCATTAACGTACCCATTAACGGGTCACCCCTCCACTACGCACGAGCGGGAGGGGGCGGAGGCGAATCGTGGAGACGTGAGAGGAGGCAGGACGTGGGGCAATCAGGAAAGACCCTATAAGGGGAAGCCCAAGACGACGAGCAGGAGGATCGAAACTCAGGTAATCAACAGAGAGGTACTCCATCAACGACCTAGGCATTCGCCACTCCATTTTCTCCCTCCCCCAAACTCGCGCCGCGTGGGTTGACGATCCGGCTTCCTAATGAGCCGTATCTCCCCCGGCCGAGTATCCTTTCAGACCTTGATCTGACTTAAGCATTGGAGGGGATTTGGCCGGAGCCTAGGTCCGGCCCCCCTGACGAGTTTCCTCATCTGTTCAGGAAGAAGATACCCGAGGCGCCAAGGCTACCCCTCAGCGTTGGTCGGCTACCCCCATCACAGTCGTTAGGAGGACGGCTGCTCAAGCACCAACCCATTTGCAAGGCGCCGAGGCTACCCCTCAACGCGGATCCGACCGAGGCCGAGCGCGACCCAGCGGACCGAGCGCGACCTACCGAGCCGAGGCTTCTCCTCTGCTCTAACACGCCGAGAACAAGCGGGCTCGGTGATTCCCTGGGACCCCCAAGTCGGGCCCTAGACCACGTTGACCACGCAGCCGACGATCAACGAGCTATGGTGAGAAAACACCCGTAAACATCTGGCACCGTCTGTGGGAAAGAACTAATACCCACGAAAAACAACCACACCGACAATGACACGTCTCCGCCCCCCCGCGACGGAGAAGAGGAGCGGCCCCGCCGGTGGGCACCAGCCAATGACGTGGCAGGCGGAGCGAGGACGTGCCTCCGGGGCACGCGAACCGGGCGGCGAGCTTGGATCGTGCAGAGGACAGTGTCGAGGAGACAGGCGGCCGACCGATGGCTTCCCGGGGCGGTAGGATCGGGAGAACTCGGGAGAGGCCGGGATCGAGCGAAGCACTGGTGGTATCCCTTATCGTACATACCTCCGTGGTGAGGCGGCTGCTGGTCGACACCGGCAGCTCGTGCGACATCCTCTTCACATCGACTTTGGAGAGGATGGGGCTGCGCGGCGAAGACTTGGAGCCATGCGCAGGGCCCGTGGTGGGCTTCACGGGACACTCCGCACCTATCATCGGGGCGATCCACCTCCCGGTCACGCTTGGGGAAGCACCCGATTCGGTGACGCTGACGGTGGAATTCATTGTGCTAAAGGTCAGCTCGACATACAATGGGATCATCGGCCGCCCCCTCCTCAACGCTATCGATGCATTGGTATCGACGCTCCACCAGACTATCAGGTTTCAGACCACGAAGGGGGTCAGACAAATCAACGGCGACACGAAGGGAGAGAAGATCTGCTACCTGACAGACGAGAGGATCGCCGGAAGGCTTGGCGGTCCAATGGCCTCACTCGATCTGAGGCATGGACCAAGACCCACCCCTGCGGAAGAACAAGAGCAGATCCCCGTCACAAACGTCGAGGGGAGATTCGTCTCCATTGGGTCAGTGCTGGATCCTGACTCGAAGCACAAACTGGTTGAATGCCTGGAGGCTAACCTGGATGTCTTCGTGTGGTCGGCCGAGGACATGCCTGGCGTTGATCCCCGGGTGATCGTTCACCGATTGAACGCCGATCCCAACTTCAGACCCATCCGCCAGAAGAAGCGAAACCTAGGCGGCGAAAAGATGAAGGCAGCCTCTGATGAAGTAGAACGAATCCTCGACGCCGGTTTCATCCGAGAAGTCTGGTATCCCAAATGGCTATCTAACGTGGTAGTGGTCAAAAAACCCAACGGGAAGTGGCGAATGTGTGTGGATTTTAGCGACCTCAACAAAGCCTGTCCCAAGGACAGCTACCCACTGCCGCGGATCGACCACCTCGTAGACAGCGCCTCGGGATACGAGATGCTCAGCTTCATGGATGCCTACTCTGGGTACAACCAGGTCCAGATGGATCCAGATGATGAAGAGATGACGGCTTTCACGACGGACCGGGGGACCTTCTGCTACAAGAAAATGCCCTTCGGATTGAAGAACGCGGGAGCAACCTACCAAAGAATGGTCAACAAGGTGTTCGACTCCCAGATAGGAAGAAACCTGGAGGTCTACGTCGACGACATGCTGGTGAAATCAAAGGATCCTGCTGACCATATCGCCGACCTAAGGGAAACCTTCGAACGACTACGAAAGTACAATATTCGGCTCAATCCTGCGAAGTGCACGTTCGGGGTGAGATCTGGCAAGTTCCTGGGATTCATGATCACCAATCACGGGATTGAGGCCAACCCCGACAAAATCGAGGCACTGATCAACATACGGGAGCCGACAACCATCAAGGAGCTGCAGAAGTTGAATGGCCGCATCGCGGCCCTTGGTCGATTTCTGTCCCGGTCGGCGGAAAGATCTCTCCCATTCTTCAAAACTCTGAGGAAGGCCATAGCCGCGCCAGCTGACGAGAGAAAGACAATTCCGTGGGATGCAGACTGCTCCCGAGCGTTTACCGATCTCAAGGAGTACCTCCGCAACCCACCACTCCTCTCCAAGCCACGAGAGGGGGAGATGTTGAGCCTCTACATAGCCTGCACGATGGAAGCGGTGAGCTCGGTGTTGATCCGGGAGGACGACGGGGTGCAGAGGCCAGTATACTATACCAGTCTTGTCTTGAAAGACGCGGAGGGGCGGTACACGCCAACGGAGAAGTTAGCGTACGCCCTCGTCCTATCAGCCAGGCGGCTACGACCCTACTTCCAGGCTCACACGATACTGGTCCTAACCGATTCCCAGTTGGAACAGAACCTCAAGAGGTTTGACCGCATGGGGAGGATGCTGAATTGGGGGGTCGAGTTGAGCGAATTCGACCTACGATTCAAGCCACGCACAGCCATCAAAGGGCAGGCCCTAGCTGATTTTATCGCCGAGTGTACCATAGAAGAGAAAACCCCCACGCCGGCAGACGTCTCGGAAATGGTAACAAACCAACCTTTGTACTTACTTATGACTGACCTCAACTCGGCTGGCCACTCAGGCGACCAGGACACCTGGATTATTCACGTGGATGGCTCGGCGACCCGGGCGGGGAGCGGGGCCGGGATCACGATCCGATCTCCCGAGGGGAACGTCGTCGAATACGCGCTTAGGTTCGAGTTCCCGGCCACCAACAACGTGGCCGAATATGAGGCCGCAATAAATGGTTTGAGGCTAGCCTGGGAGCTCGGAGCCGAGCGCGTGCGGCTCCTTAGCGACTCGAAGCTCATCATCAACCAGTTGCAAGGGAGCTACGAGGTGCACGAAGAGACGATGCAGGGTTATCTGGCCACGGCCAAGACTGAGATGTCCAAATTCAAAAGGGCCGAGACCCTTCACCTCCCGCGGTCAGAGAATGCTCGAGCAGACGCCCTATCCAAACTTGCTTCCTCCTCGCCCAGGGAGTTGGGCCGCACCGTCTACATGGAAAACCTCAGGAGCCCTAGCACGGAAGAGAAGGAGGTGATGGCGATTGACGGAGACCCCACCTGGATGGACCCAATTATCCGATACCTCACCCATGGGGAAACACCAACCGACGCGGAAGAACGTCGAACCTTGGAGAGGAAGGCGCTCCGGTATGTGATGCATGAAGGAGCCCTCTACCGAAGACGGTGGACGAAGACGGATGTCCTCCCTTACCTTAAGTGCCTCGGCCCCCAGGAGACTGGCTACGTCCTTAGGGAAGTGCACGAGGGGACCTGCGGGAACCACCATGGAGGAACAACGATCGCCCAGAAGATCTTGAGGCAAGGATACTACTGGCCGACCCTGATACACGACGCGACAGAGTACGTCCAGAGGTGCCAGGAATGCCAAAGGTTCGCCAACACCGGGACCATTCCCCCTTCAGAACTCATCCCAATCGTCAGCCCAATACCCTTCGCGAAATGGGGTCTCGATATCCTGGGACCGTTCACGACGGACCGAGGGCAAAGGAAATACCTGATCGTGGCCGTGGACTACTTCACCAAATGGATCGAAGCCGAACCTCTGGCCTCAATCACCTAGAAGAAAGTAAAGAGCTTCGTGTGGAACTCGATCATCTCCAGATTCAGAATCCCCCGTGCCATCGTCACCGACAACGGAAAGCAATTTGACTCAGCCGGGTTTAAAGACTTCTGCGCCGAATGGAAGATCAAGCTACTCTTCGCCTCGGTGGCGCACCCCCAGACCAACGGGATGGCGGAGGCCGCCAACAAATGCATCATAGAACCCCTCCGCAAGAAAGTAGAAGGTGCCGAAGGGAAGTGGCCGGAAGAGCTTCCTGGGATACTCTGGTCTTACCGTACTACCCACAAGCAAGCCACGGGTGAAACCCCATTCATGCTCACCTATGGCGCCGAAGCAGTGGTCCCGGTCGAGGTGGGGGAGGAGTCCCTCCGCATCCGACATTTCGACGAAGAACGAAACGCCAAGGGTTTGGAGCTCGGCCTAGAGCTCCTGGGTGAACGACGAGAATAGGCCTTGGCCACCATCATCCGCCAGAAGCAAAAGGTGGCGCGCTACTATAATTCCCGCGTCAAGGGGCGGAGTTTTCGTCAAGGATATTTAGTCCTAAGAAAGGCGGCCTTTTGTCCAGAGGTCGCGTGCAAAGGGAAACTGGCAGCTAAGTGGGAAGGTCCCTACCGGGTGATCGAGGTTCTAGGACCCGTCACCTATCGGCTAGCAAACTCGGAGGGAAAGACTCTCACCCATTCTTGGAACGCTGAACATTTGCGCAAATATTACCAGTAAAGCCAGTAAGATCGCCCACGAATGTAACCCTTTTCTCCCCCCTTTGCTCAATAAATTGGTTTGATCCTACTTTCTTCTTATAGCATGACCGTAAAAACCTCGCAAAGGCAGGGAGTAACTCCCCCAGCAGACCGGCAAACCGACCGACCGTAAGGCCAGGGGCAGCTCCCCGAGCGGGTCGGTTGAAAGGACGACTTCAGAGGTCGACCTCATCGGCTAGTCGCAGGACACGGGGTCGCTCCTCAGGCCAACTAGCCGACTGACCCGGGGGCAACTCCCCCGATACGGCTGCACGATGGCCGAGCCGAGGGCAAATCCCTCGACCCGTCGGCACGCCAACCAAGCCGGGGGCAACTCCCCCGATACGGCTGCACGATGACCGAGCCGAGGGCAAATCCCTCGGCCCGTCGGCACGCCAACCAAGCCGGGGGCAACTCCCCCGATACGGCTGCACGATGACCGAGCCGAGGGCAAATCCCTCGGCCCGTCGGCACACCAACCAACCGGGGCAACTCCCCCAGCAGAAGCGCTGACTTTTCTGCGTCAGAACCCAAAAAAAGGGGGGGGCCCACCCCAAGGGGGGAGGTCAGCAATAGCAAACAAGGAAAAGACACATTACTCTCGGAAGATACCAAGGGCTACATCAAAATCCCTGGTCCTGAGAAACTTGAGGACCAGGCCACGGGTCTAAACACGCCCTCACTCGTCTCCTTGGGGGACCCCTTCAAGACCGCCAACAGGAGAAGTGCCGGACCGCTCCGGGACATCTTCCTCCTCATCGGAGCACGCTTGAAGTTCCTCGAAGTTGATCTCCGCAAGCGGGAACCTCTTTCGAATCTCGGCTTGGCAGCAGGCGAATCCCTTCTCGAACGCCGTGGACATGGCCTTAGAGGAGAAGAAAAGGGCGTATTCCCTCACGGCATCCCGGGCAACCTTATCAAGGTCCACACCCTCAAGCTCACAAATCCGACCCTCGAGGGTGGCCACCTGCTGTTGGTGATTAGATCGGATCATCTCGATCTCTTTCGATCTCGCGTCAAGCTGAGATAGGAAGACCCTCTCCCGCCCTTCCGCCGCCTCCAGCAAGACATTGAGTTCCTGGACATCGGCGGTGATGAAAGGGGCTGGATCAGCACCTGCCTCGGCTACCGAGCCAGAGGCCGCGGTAAGCGCGGCAATTCGTTCCTCGGCTTTGGACCTCCCGACCAGGGCCAGGGCTTTTTCCTGGTCCGACTTCTCCAGGGCATAGGAAAGCTTGGCCACGCGAGATTCCAGGGACTTCACGAGCATCGTGGACAAGTGATCGGCCTCCTCCTCGCCCTCCAGGGCCTCGGGAACTGGCGCCACATCCGCCTTAGCCTTGGAAAGATCCACGAACTGGCGCCTCATCGAAAGCCCAACAGAGGATAGCTGCACAGGAGAGGCGGGAGTAAGTCGAAGATAGCAGCAAAAGATGGGGCCAGGGAAGAAACCCCACCTGTTGGCCGGCCTGTACCACGAAAGCGGCCAGACGGTCGCCGCTGACCTCGTCCAAAGCAGCTCGGTCCGAGGAGAGACTGCAATTTTCAGCCATCCGTGCCGCCACACTGCAGCCGGAAAAGACCGACTCACCCGCTCCTACGGGGAAGCGGGGACGGAGAAGATCTTCCTCCCCCAGAGGTAAATCTGTAGGGGCAGAGCGAAACGCACCTAAATACCGTGCGTATATATCAGGGAGAGGGCCTGGCTGCGGAGACAAGGGGCCAGCCCATGGCCAAACCGCCTCGGCCGAGGGTGGCATATCTCTGCACTTGGGCAAGGAAGCACTAACCCCCCGGCGAGAACGCGTACCTTCTTGGAGACGCCATGCTGGGAGGTAGAGGGGACTTTTCTCTTCAACTTCTCGGGGCCAGCCGCCGGGCGGTCAACGCGTTGTTTCTTCCGGACCGCCAGCACATGATCCCCTCTCCGAGGGGCGGGGTCCGGAATCCCGACTTGAGGAGAAAGGGCAAAAGAACTGGAGGGAAACCCACCCGCGCAAGGGAAATTCATCATCAGCCAACCCTATCGACCGCGGAACAATGGCCGTGGAGCATTATCCCCGGAGCGATAAACAGACAGCATAACTCACCGGCGGGCCACGTGGTCCTCTGCAGATTGAGGTCAGAAAAGAGAACGGTGATTTTGCGATCGCTCGGAGGGATCGCCAACAGGGCCTCCATGATCTCGAGCTCGGCCGCAGTCGGGTCACCCAGCTCCAGGGCCAGCACCACGTCGGTGCTCCAGTGAGTTGGGAAATCCATATCTGACGGGCCGACGACGAATAGATACTCCCCCTTCCAGAGCTTGACAGATCTCGGTAACCTCAGTATCAGGCTCTTCGAGAGCCGAGCGCTAATATAAATCCAGGCCCCCGACTGATGGCGGCTCAAACGATAAATTTGGGAGAAGAGTCGGAGGGAGGGGACCACCCCCTTCTGAAGGCAGAGCACTGCAAACCCGATGACGAGCCCGATCGCGTTGTGGCAGAATTGGCATAGGGCCACGCGATGAGCGTGCAGAAACTCAACGATGAAAGGATGAAGGGGGAACCGAAGCCCGAACTGGAAGCACACCTCATACACCCCGACCGCCTTCGGTCCCGGAGAGCAGATCCGTTCATTAGGCTCAGGGGCCCGAATGGAGTATGGGGGAAGAAGATAGCAGGCGCGCAAATCCCCGATGGAGGTGGCACAGAAGGAAGAAGGACATCCCAGAACCTCCGGAAGCACCCCTGAGGGATCACCCCACTGACTGCCGACCGCCAAGCCAGGGATATCAGACGAGTCGAGGCGGACTGCCTTCTCTGGACGACCCGAACCGGGGGCAGGAGAAGACGACATGACGAGGAGCAGGAGATGTTGAGAAAAAAAAGCTGGCCACGTTCAACCAACGGATGTCGGCGCTCCTTTCCTGAAGCCCTTTTGAATGACCCGGCGCACGGTGGAGATGAACGCAAGGGGCACGTGGCGACATTAAGACGGCGGCGATACTTCGAAAACTACACCGACGGAAGTTCAAAGGGCCACGATCATGATGGCATTCATTTAATGGCGGAGCCTGAACTGACGCACCCATCGGATCATGAAAGAGTCACATCACCCGAACCGAACCGGCGGAAGCCGAACGGCCCGGGCGATGGGGGCAATTGTTACGACTAATCTGGACCGGCCCAAATTACAACGGCCCACGGCCCAACCTCAAAGAAGACGCCCAATAGAGAAGACGGGCCCGCCCAGAAGGGCCCACAGACAGGGAAGAAGGCCCAGCCACTTCGCCCTCGGGGGCACTTAACAAGCCCCCATTCGGCCAGATTAACCGTCCCTCTGAATCCGCGATCCCATGATGGCCATTAACGGACCCATTAACGGGTCACCCCTCCACTACGCACGAGCGGGAGGGGGTGGAGGCGGATCGTGGGGACGTGAGAAGAGGCAGGACGTGGGGCAATCAGGAAAGACCCTATAAGGGGAAGCCCAAGACGACGAGCAGGAGGATCGAAACTCAGGTAATCAACAGAGAGATACTCCATCAACGACCTAGGCATTCGCCACTCCATTTCCTCCCTCCCCCAAACTCGCGCCGCCTGGGTTGACGATCCGGCTTCCTAACGAGCCGTATCTCCCCCAGCCGAGTATCCTTTCAGACCTTGATCTGACTTAAGCATCGGAGGGGATTTGGCCGGAGCCTAGGTCCGGCCCCCCTGACGAGTTTCCTCATCTGTTCAGGAAGAAGATACCCGAGGCGCCAAGGCTACCCCTCAGCGTTGGTCGGCTACCCCCATCACAATCGTTAGGAGGACAGCTGCTCAAGCACCAACCCATTTGCAAGGCGCCGAGGCTACCCCTCAACGCGGATCCGACCGAGGCCGAGCGCGACCCATACCGAGCCGAGGCTTCTCCTCTGCTCTAACACGCCGAGAACAAGCGGGCTCGGTGATTCCCTGGGACCCCCAAGTCGGGCCCCAGACCACATTGACCACGCAGCCGACGGTCAACGAGCTGTGGTGAGAAAACACCCGTAAACAAAATGGCTTGTATAAATCACTGACTGTTGTGATCAAACTTGTTCGAATGGAAACAACACATTGCAAGGAGCTATGAATGCATGTACAAAATGGTCATAAAGAGTTACGAACATTTCAGCTAACGAAGAAATACTAAAACTTGTAAAACAAGTCTATACATAAGATTGGTCGACTAATGATTAGCCGATAGACGACTAACCTGACACATGATGCATGATTTTCTTCTCTGTCGGCCATTAATCGATCGACTAGAATGGTTTTGCTAGTTGATTAATAACCGACAATACAGATTAGGGTTTGTGATTTTTATACATGTTTGATCCAAAATTTAGTTAGGAAACCAAACCAAACCAAATTCGTAGAGTATGACTCTAACAAACTAAACTTGTTTTATGATAAGATTTAAAATTATATCTAGAGCCCTAATGAAATTAGAATAACTAATGAACATTCTTATTCTAATACCAAATTCGTCGAGTATGACTCTAACAAACTAAACTTGTTTTACGATAAGATTTAAAATTATATCTAGAGCCCTAATGAAATTAGAATAACTAGTGAGCATTCTTATTCTAATACATCGTTTAGAGATAGAGTTGGGTCTGACTTGAATTCTGAAAAATGTGTAGGTATTGGATGACTCTTAGTATTATATAAGGGGGTCCTCTCCTCCTATCTCAATATATAACAAGAAACACTAAGACATTCCAATAAGAGAGAACAACGATCAACCTAAAATTTCGTGAGTGGAGATATTCAAACCTCTTTGAGAGATGACTTGTCGCTTTTAAAACTAAAGCTTTTCCTTCTCTTCCTTCCAACAACTAGCAAATTTTGGAGGCTGTTTTGAGTTCTTGGAGAGCTCATGACTCGTGAAGGGGAGCCTCATTAACGTGAATCATCTATTTCACTAGTTGGTGAACAAGCATGTGGTTTTCATCAGAAAAGTTTCTGGATCCACGGATATCGCCTGAGAATATCCATGCAAAGGTGAGTACTTTATTTCAAAATTAATTTTTAGTTTTGTAGCATGATCCTAACTTGAATGTTGCTAGATAAAAAAATTTTGATTTTTCTAGTCTTCCGTTGTTTTCTAACCTGTTTAGATTTCTAGCAATATTTCCTTACACACAACGCATTATAAACTATGGATTTCAAAATAAAATCAGGTTTACTTAGTTCTTTACGGTTTTATACTAATAAGTTATTGTATACGCTTCATCTTCATCTTTATCGACGTAGCTGCAACGTAGTTCCTTTTAGGATACATCTTTTCTCACTCAGTATCATGTACGTAACATGCACTGAAAGCTCTTTTGGATGCTACTGTAAACAATTAAATGCTTAGAAAATCAGGGGACATGATGGAAAGTGCATGATATAAGGAGTTTTTGCTTTTAAAAAATAACCAAAATCACTATTTTTTGAATTGTCACTAATTTTATTATATATGAGTAGACTAGTAGCACATGTAGCAGTTGTCATTTTTTGTGTTTATTTTTTAAAATTTCTCATCAAAATATTCATTCCAGAACTTCTTGGATGTTTGTATATTAATTTATAATAATTATACATTGCGAAAAATTCTTTGGATGTTTTATGTCTTACTTTTGTAAAAATGTGCCCAAGTTGGGTCATTACATGGTCGTCAACTTCTAATGATCTTCTCTTATAATAGCTGCTTCTGTTACTTCATATTATTGATTAGTTCTTGGATGTGTTGTGGTATGTATAGTGTCTCCACAAAGCACGCGTGCCAAACTCTTTCAGATGTGCGTAAATGTTATTACAATAATTTCACTTTACATATAATGTTTTTGTAATATTATGCCTCAATTTTTGTAAAATGTGCTCAAACTGTAGTATTACATTGGTCAACTACACCATAACTTGTCACCACCCATCTCTATAGATTACGTACTTACATTTTATTGAAAATAGATTTTTTTGTGTGTTACATCAATTATATAGATTGTCCAGTAGATGAATGAGTTATAATATCACTATCTATGCTTTCATAATATCTCATTAAATTACATGTGCTAGAATCTCTAGATGTATGTACATAATAGTACAATAATTATACATATGTAAAATTTATTTGTTGTTTTGATGCATTGGTTTTTTAACATGTGCCCCAACCGAGGTAGAATATGGATCAACAAATTCGTGTTCGTCGCCTATAGGCTCCATTCCAAAAGTTTGACTTTTTATAATAATTAAATAAACAAATTAAAATTAAAATGGAGAGAATATATAATAAAAATCTATTCTATAAAACACGACCTTTTTTGAATCTTTGTCTTACCTAGCAGTTTTGTCCCAGTCATATTTTGGGTTGTTGACTGAGACGCTGACTAGGATAATGAAAACACCAATTTGATTGTATTTAATTTTTTAAGATTTGATTGTATTTAATTTTACCCACGTCCTCAATCACCCATGATAACTATATATTTTCATTACTAGGGGGAACCAAAGGGGTGTGTGTGGGGGCCCACTAACGGACTGGGGTTTTCGAGTCGGGCGTGAATCAAAGCATGGCCCTTTATGAAGTCAACCCCATTAATCACACGGATTATAAAATCTACAGGGACGTAAATGATTTTGGATTATACAAAAATGATTTATACCCGACATAATATGGATATAGATTCGGATCATAAAATTTAATCTTTGTTGAATATGGATTCGAATGCTGATATTTGATAACACTAGGCTCATTATCTATTACGATACCGACACACACACCACCTTCTCACTCCTTTTCGGTTACGCGCGTTCACCGCATCATGTTTGTGTGGATTTTTCTGCATCGTGCACTATGTGCACGGGTAATGACTAGTTATTATAACAAAATTTACCGAAGAAATTATCCAACACTTGAGAAGTGATAGATGTGTTGAGTATTTTTTCTTGTTATCCAAATACTTGAGAAAGAGAGAGATCTTTTTTATGATCCCAGAACACTAAGCAACACACCAGAGGGTGGTGAATAGTGTAGTGATAATTAAAAAGGCTAATTAAATTACTTAAGCAAATGTGGAAATGTAATTGCAACACACACAATAAAGAGACAAACGCAATTGCAAGAACAAGATGTATCCTCGTTCGGCTACGCCTACTTCAGTCCTACCCTCGTCACCAGAGCTGTAAATTTATACTAATCTCACCCTAAACCAAGTACCGAACTCAAACAAGAGTTACAATATCTAAACATGGATACAAAGAAATAAACCCTCATATGTTAAAGTAAACCCTCCAGTGTAAACAAATACTCT
>JAULAV010006649.1:0-25000 GCA_030789695.1 Scilla litardierei | reverse complement strand
TCCAGGACAAGAAGCAGGGTGTGGTGGCCTGCGGCGACGAGGTGCTCATGCTGGCCTTCAAGGCGGGGCTGAGAAACCGAAGCCTCCACAAATCCTTGCTCCAAGACCTGCCTGCCGACTACGACATGTTAGTCGCTCAGGCAGAGAGGTACACACTGAGCGAGGAGGCTCTCTGCGCAAAGAAACAGGTCGCCCAGGAGGGGACGTCCCAGGGCGAGCCTCGGTCCTATCCCAGGCCGAGGCAAGAATATAGGCCCCGGGGCCGTGACTAGCTGGCTCAGCTAAGACGCGACCCAGTGGGGCGTCGCCCTTAAGATCGCCTAGGCCCGGTGCGAGAATTCGCCCCTGCCAGAGAACCTGCACGGGCGACCCGAGGTTGGAAGGACCCCTGTGGGCCCAATACACGCAGCTCAACGCCCTAATAATAGAGGTGTTGACCGCGGCGACAAGGGCCGGGCTACTACCGGATCCACCTAGAGAAATGAAGTCGGACCCGGCGAGGCAAGACTTTTAGAAGTATTGTCGATACCACTGGGATCACGGTCATGATACCGACGATTGCTTCACCCTTAAGAGGGAGATCGAGCGGCTGATCCAAGCGGGTCACCTCGGTGGCTTCATCGAGGGCAGGAGGCCGATCCAAGAAGAGAGAGCTTCGCGAGGAGCGCGAAGGCCGGACCCACCCCCAAGAAATGTGTGTGAGGAGCCTCGCCCACCAAGGGCGATCATGCGCATAGATGTGATATGCGACATCGTGCATTGTGCACCCTTGCCTTCGCTACGCCCAGAGGCACTTGGCGTGCACACTATTTTGCAGACATGAGGTCGGGACTATGTCCCTCCCCGAGCTTACCCATCTTTGGGGTATGACCCGACCTCGTAGACTCCACCCGGATGGCTCCGTCCAACCATTATGCCTTCTGACGCTGCTTCCTGGCTGTGTCAGAGACTCTACCAGACAGACACCTCATACCATGCCACTGATATTTGCTGCGGTGGTTTCTTCACCATCTTCGCTAGGATGCTAGGTATCCCTCTCCCTGATGACTTGCACCGCCCTCCTGGCCCGACACGCCTTACCACTGGCATGCTCGAGCACATGCAGATTCTCCGCCCTTACGGTGCTCGTCATTGGCGCTACCTTGTCGGCACAGGCCACGACACCCATATGATCCTTCCTGACCCTCACCTGACGCACATTCCTACAGTCCAGCTAGACTGGATTATTCCTCAGGTTTTCCCACTCCCTCAGATTCACGACCTTGAGCCCCCTTGGGCGTCGGTCGAGGCAGCCGCCGATGACCCCGGCCCCCGCTCCTCTGATTTCAAGCTCCTCGATATAGCCACCCTGGTTGCCGGTCTCCCTGTCCCTCCCGTTCACACATCTTCAGGAGCCGCCTCCACCACCCATGTTTCCTCAGTTTCCACAGTCGTCGAGTCGTCTGGGACTGTCCTCACTTCCTGCCCCGACACTCATATCACTACAGCTGATGTATCTGTGCCTGAGGGCACAGATCTACTTTTTTCTGACGACGTGGTAGATTTGGATGCCCCCTCTCTCGACACTGTCCCCACTCTCCCGCCTCTTTCAGAGCTTATGGCTTCTGCCCCACTTCTTGGCACCACCTCCTCCTCACCGTCGGTCGTTTTCACGAAGTCTGTCGCGACGACTGTCCACACTTCTGTGTCGACGACAGCTCCAGATTTTCTCACTAGCTCACCCTCACCCACATTCCACGCTCGGCCCGGTGCCTCGGTTGCATTTATCACGAGTAGTGACCTACCGACATGCCACCAGTGCCCCCGCCGAGCCTAGATCCTCAGACTCTCGCCTGACCGCCCTCGAGGAGTTGACCTCCAGCCTACATCGGGATTTCGACAACTTTCACCGAGAGTCTAGGACACACAGATCTAGGGTAGAGTCGGACCTCGCCTCCATTATCGACTTGTTGAGACATCGTGGCACGCCTACGGTGATACTTGCACACCCTCCCCCGCCTAGGCTGTCTGCTGTGGCTGACTCTGCATAGCTCAGTTCCTCACTTCAGCAGGCTTCTGCAGAGCCTGCTTTAGGGATGGCAGTAATGGCCTGACCCGCCCGGCCCGACCTGGCCCGACCCGGTTTTGACCCGGCCCGACCCGGCCCGCAGCCGGGTCGGTGCAAGCTTGGGCTTTGTATGCGCCCTGGCCCGCCCCGGTAAACTATAGTGGTTATAAAAAAACCTTACTATTTTGATGCGGACTATGCAGTCAGTGAATAACTCATAACTCATACTCTATTCCACGGTTCTCCTAATTGGGCCAATTCCCAATTCCAAATTACCAAATAAATCAAAATTCTCTCAATTCACAAATAAAATTTTTATTTGGGATTCATATGGATGGCACTAATGACCTGACCCGACCGGCCCGACCCGGTTTTGGTAACAAAGAACCCGGTTTTGGTAACAAAGAACCCGCCCCGGCCCACGACCCGCCCCGCCCCGGCCCGGTCTGTAGATGGGTCGGGGCAAGCTTGGGTAGTTAAATACCCGCCCCGCCCCGCAATATTGCCATTCCTAGCCTGCTTCTTCCACATTTGAGCTGTCAGCTACAGTCGACCCTCTCACTGCTATGGTCCTATTCACTGCTGGTCCTTCCTCCTCCACCATAGACCTTACAGAGAGCCATCCCCACGTGTCCCAGTCTGACCTGCCACCACCCACCGCCCCGGGTCCACAGCAGAGGGACCCACCACCACCCCCAGAGGGTGGTGCATTTGCTTGATTTAGTCCTATCCAATTTTTGTCCTCCCCCCATTTATTTGTGCACATCTGTCTTTGCGGGGCCCTGCTTTACCACAGCTTGGGGGAGGATACACACCATGCATTTGCATTGCATCATATCACATTTTTATTTTTTATTTTTTATTTCCATTTTTCTCTCTCTTTTATTTGCAGATTTTTTATTTTTTATTATCCCACCCATCCCACCCATTTAGCATCATCTCCCTCTCACGAGCGATTTCTTAGCAGTGAGGACACTGCCAGGTTTAGCTTAGGGGATGAGTGCTACCGCTTTATTTTTATTTTTATTTTCATTCTTCACATTTTCTTCCCTTATTTTCAGTTTTCATTTCACTTTTTTGCCACTTTATCGCCCCATTTTATTTTTCTCATTTGGCATCATATCTTCTGTTTTTCCCCATGCATGCATCTTCTTTTTATCCATTTCCCTTTTTTTCCCTGTTTCTTTTTATTTCTGCTGAGGATGGTCTGAATGATGATAGCTCTCCAGCCTTTATTAGTTTTTAGCGATGCTTATCTCTTTGGCATGCTATTAGGATTAATTTCAGCTTTATTGTCTATATGCATGTATTTCTTTTGATGATCTGTCTGATTTAATACCTGATATGAATTGAAGTCAATTGCATGAATTAGTATCTAGTATGACTTATGTTGGGAAACACACCCAGGTTCACGCATCACTGAACACTTGTAGCACATGTTTTCATTATCTTATTCACTTCTGTTTGCATGCCTGTTGACATTGTGATTCTTACCGCATGCTATTTTCAGTATCCATTTAGAGAAGTGAAATACCCATGCTATATATGAGTTTAGTTAGAGTTTTATTTTATCAAACTGATGTGCACCCTCTTATGAGTGAACCGAGTGTCCCATTATCTTCCTTCTCCACATATCTATTTTTTCTCTACATATCAGTTGGTTACGCCCCTATAGCTACTTTATTGCATCTCACCTCCCATGTATAAAAATAAAAGGTATAGCTTCTTAATTGAGAAAAAAAGAAAAAAAAGAAAAAAAGAAAAGGAAAAAAGGAAAAAAAGAGAAAAGAAAAGAAAAATGAATAAATACCGTTTTGTGTTTTTTCACTAAGAAGCTATATCTCATTCTGGGAAGAAGAATTAAAATTCCATATCATTTTCAGTGATGCGATGCCTCAAGCTAAGCTTGGGGGAGTGACCCAACTGATCATATGAGTGAGCTTAACATTAGAGTGGAGACGGTGCACGTCAGGGAGATTTAATAAACCCAAACTTTACGAATTACTTTAGTTTTGGGGATTTTTCACGTATCAGTTTGAATATCTGAATGGCATGATCTTTCTATTCTCTATTGCATGTTGCGTGAATCTTTTGTGCTCCTTGTGTATCTCTGATTGAAAGGGCGTTGTCAACTATTTTATACTAGACTCTAGGGATTGCATGAGATTGATAGGATTTGACGGTGTTATTTTAGTAGATCCTTATTCTTTGCCTGCATTGCATGACATATGATATATAAAGCTTGAGATTACCAATAACATGCATGTTTATCACTCAGAGCATTGTGATAGACTTTTTAGGCCTGAGATCTGACTGATCATCCTTAGCACTTCTCTCTTATTTCTCTCCTTTTGTTTTTCACTTCTTGTTGTTTTCATTTTCTTATTTTCATTTTGTTTTCCTCCCGGCGTACCGATTATTCGTCTTCCTCGAGGACGAGTAAGATGTAAGCTTGTGGGATTTTGATGTGTCCATATTTTACATCATTTTCATATCATATTCCCATTGCATTGCATGTCACCCCCGCGTCCAAATCCCACTTTTTACTGCGATTTTGGTATTTCTGACGATATTTCGAGTTTCGTAGTATATTTTGAGTTTTCGGGGATTTTGGAGCGATTTGGACCCCCACCTGGGTATGGACACATCCGACTTGCTCATGAGCCTGTTGGCAGGGCTCTAGTGGAGTTCGCCATGTTCTCAGAGCTGTTGGAGGAGAGAAGGAAGAGAAGAAAGAGAGAGCAGAGAGAGAGAGAGAGAGAGAGAGGCCACTGCTGCAGCATCTTTACTTTCCCAGAAAATGCTCGGCCTGAGCAGCTTGCAGCTCGGGCCGAGCCATGACATGTTGAGAGGCAGCGGATACGGCGGACTCGAGCCGAGCAGCTCAGCTGCTCGGCTGATGGCACGCCCCGAGTAGGCCTTCGAGCACACCCCGAGCTGTCGACCAAGTCATCCTTTCTGAGGCCGAGCAGCATCCGTGTAACGGCCTGTTTTTCTATTCATGTTTGACTGTTGTGTGCGAGTGTTTTACTTGGTTGATTCAGTCATTTTCGTCCGAGTGGATTTTTCGTCCGTGCGTCAACGCGAGCGCATCGTCTTCAGTTTTTCCGTAGCGTAAATTTTTAAATCGTTACTTGATTAAAAGTTAAAATACTAATTAACTTATCATCCTTAACTAATTAAATCATTACACTAATTATTTTCAATTAAAATAAATTTCTAATTAACTAATTAATTCTAAGCAAGAGTTAATTAACTAATTTAAATCCCTATTACTTTTAAAACAAGTTTTATTACTAACAAAAATTATTATCATTAAATAATCAAACTACTAATTACTTTTAATTAAAAGTTAATTTATAATTAACTTATTGTTATTTTAACTAAGTCTTTTTACTAAATTACCTTCACTAAGTTACTTTACTATATTACCCTAATACCTTAATTAATTCTCACAAGTAGATAGGTGAGATCCGACATAGGCTTCAACTCCCTCTACCTCTCAACCATCCCAATTCAAGCTGTCTCCCCCTCCACTTTGTTCTTAAACCAACAGGAACAAGCAACAGCAGCAACAACAACGCCAACGTTCCATCTCCCCACCCACAAACACCACCACAACAACCCAACCACAGATCAGTCATCCCCAACCTCCTCCACCGTACAAAGCAACAACAATCTGCCTCCACGACCCCCTCCAACCCAAAACAGATCCATGATCAAAATCCCAAAAGAATCAAACCCAAACAAACACAAATTGGAATCAACCCCCGCACAACCTCCTTGGGTCATCGCTGCCGCAATCTGCCCGTGCCCGCCTCCGATCCGCACCCTCGGCCTCGAAACCCGCGCATCCCCAGCTCGCCGCTGCTGCGCGCTGCCGATCGCCGGTCGCCCAGGCCGCTGCCGCGATCCGCACTGCCCCGAAGCCACCTCGGATCGCCGCCGGAGCTCGACTTCGCACCACCGCCCCCCGATCGCCGTTGACCCCTGATCTGCGTCGCTGGAACCCAGCCGCCATCGCCATTTCAGGCGCTGCCCGGATCGCGCCGACCGCAGCGCGTCGTCGATCGACCCGCCCCGAGCCCGATCTGTGCCGCCACCGTCCCCGGAGCCGCCCCTTGGCCGCCCCGCCCCGCCTCTTGGTCGTTTGCCCTTTTGCCGTGGATCCATCTGCAAGCACAAAAAAAGGAAGAAAAGAAAGAAGTAAGAAGAGAGACAGAGAGAGGACGAGAGAGACAGGGAGGGTGAGATCCTTTTTATATAAAGTTTTTATAATAATTAAGTTATTAGTTATTATAAAGTATTATTATTATTATTATTAGAAGCTATAATTTTATTAACTCCTATAAAGTTTTATTAGCTTATAAGCTATAAGTTTATTAGTTGTTATAAAGTGTTATTAAGTATATAAGTGGGTCAGTAAGGATTATTATAAAGGTTAGTTTGTTAATAGGTAAATAATTGATATTAAGTTAAGATGCTGATGTTATTACTTTATAAAGCATTAAGTCATGTTAGTCTTTTTATAAAGTTAAAATAGTAACTAAGTCGATAGTTAACATTAGCCTCCAAGTTAATGTTATAACAAGCTAGTTTAATGTCTCATAACTTGTTAATAACTAGGAGCATAATACCACAATTCTTTGACGCAGATAAAACGTGCCACACGTTACCACCGCCTGGACACCCACACCCGCGTCAAGGCAAGTATTTGGAGTAAATGAACTGCAAACCTGACCGTTGAAACTTATTGCTAAATTTGTGGTGTTTGTCAAACTCTGGTAGTCAGATATCATATTCCACATTGCTTAATGTTTTTACTTAACTGTACCGCTTCTACCATCCGCATGCTAACAAGATAAACAAATTGGAAAAGATGGGTGTGTTACAAGCACACATGAGATGACCATCGAATACAGATAGGGTGAAACCAGTCGGTGACTAGACATACACTTTGGGTGGGGTTGGTTCTTGTAGTAGAGTCTGTAATTGTTGCTTGAACACCTTACGGCTACCTCCAAAACCACACTAACGGAGGCAAGCAGCTTGACCATGTTCCAGGTTGGAATGGCAAGAAGCGTCACGGTAAGCCCCCGATGATAGGGTGTATCGAGAACATTACTTTCTCAGACATGTACTTATCACGAGCACAAATACTCAATTTACAACTACTTTACTTTTAAAACTGCAAAACTCATGCATGCTTGTACTTTACTTTCTGCACTTATTATTCATAACTGTGTACTAACGCTTTTTGTCCCTTATAGTTGTTCTTCATTCATTGCTTTAAAATATCTTGCCGAGCTTATCGCTGACATATATTTCAACGTGTTTTGAAATATATGTTAGGTTTAGAGACAGAGTACCCAGAGGACACTACTCTTGAGGATCCCATCTTAGAGGTGGACACCGCTGACCAGAGTTACGAGGACACTGAGATCATCCCTGCAGAAGACTAGAGCGGGACATTTATATTTCAGTATTGTTTGTATTTTATTTCTAGGTGTGTTTGCTTTCAGCAGTTTGTACGGCCATGCTAGGCCTAAATTACCGGTGTGTTTGCTTTGGGCGCTAGTATTGTAATGTAATGAATGATTGTGCTGCTTGTGAAGATTCGCGTGCAGGGACCTGCCTTCGCTAAATCACGCTTAATGTGCTTAAGACAAAGGAGAAAGAAAAAAAAGTACCTCTTCTTTGCTTTAAGTACATGCGGACCCGCTCACGTTCTCGCCCCAAGTATAATGGGAAGCGGGGCGTGACAGGTTTTAGTGGTGGCCCACGCAGGTCTCCGCTCTCCTTTCTGCGAAGTACTTCAGAAGCAGTGTGAACATCATTACCGACCAGAGGGTTTGAATAACTTTGTACAAAAAAATGTTTAACTTGTTTATCTTGCAGCATGGCAGGAAGACCGAACACTCGCAACGGGAATGGGACTAGCGGGAATGATACTCCCGACCTCCTTGGACTCATGAATATCATGAGAGGAATGTTGGAGACTCAACCACAGCTGATTCGGCAGGGTCAACAGCTTGCACCCCCTGCACCACCTGCACCACCCCCACCTCGAGCTGAGCCCGGTGCGAAGCAATTCCGGGAGCTTTTCCCGAAGAGCTTTTCTGGGAGAGAAGGCCCCTTAGCAGCAGAAGAATGGGCCCGAACTACAGCAGAAGACCTGAGTCTCACCCGCATTGACCAGGCAGGCTGGGTAGAGATTGCCAAGAAGCAGCTAACTGGAAATGCCCAGAACTGGTGGGACAATGAGGAAGCTCGTCTTATTAAGCCCATCAACTGGACCATGTTTCGAGAGCGTTTTTGATGCTTAGTATTTTCCTCGATCAGCCAAGAGGGAACTGCAGCAACGTTTCGTCAACCTGGAACAAGGCAACATGACTGTTGACGAATACGAGGCAGAGTTTTCGATGCTTAGTCGATTTGCCCCACATCTGGTGGAAGATCCCGAAGACTGTGCTTATCAGTTCCTCCAGGGGCTAGACCTGGACATTCAAGGATTAATGTATTTGGTAAATCTGACTACACATCAGGAAGTGTTAGATGCTGCTAGGAAGCATGAAATTAATGTGAATCGTAAGAAGGCACTTCAGATTGGAGGAAGTAGGCGTCCACCGGAACCACCCAGGGAAAACCTCCGACATACTCAAACTGCACAGTTCAAGAGGCATGCTGCCCCTACCAACAATCGACCCCAGCTAGTGTGCTTCCACTGCAAGCGCACGGGTCATGTCAAGAAAGACTGCAGAGAGCTGCTGAATCTATGCATGATATGTGGAGCATCTGCACATGCTACCAGAGACTGCCCTCGCCGCACCAACAAGCCAATGGCTGCTGGACCTTCAGGGACCATTCAGCGTGGAGCTCCTGGACCTACTCTGCACGGACCACCTCTGGCCCCACAACAGAAGGCTTTTACACAGGCGAGGCAGAACCAGCCGAGACGTCAGATCTTCACCATGACAGCCGCGGAGGCTGAGACAGATGAGCAAGTGATATCAGGTATTACTTGAACCCTTCTTTTATAATGCTTATATTATATGCATGTGTTACTTGTTTATCTTTTGCTAAGATATTTCCTATGCACTAGGTGTTATATTGATAGCCTCCCATCCAGCCCTATCCCTTTTTGATTCGGGAGCCACTCACTGCTTCGTATCCCGAGGATTTGTAGAGAGACATTCTATTCATGTCGACCCTCTACCGAATCACTTGAGCATCACTACTGCGAGTGGAGTAGTGAGGACTTCTTCTGGCTGTCGATCTTGCCCTATTGTGATTTGTGGACACGAGTTGTTCGCAGACTTTATGATAGTCGACATGTCCAACTTCGATGCGATATTCGGCATGGATTGGTTAGGAAATTTCTACGCTACTATCGATTGTCACAACAAGAAAGTAGTGTTTGAAATCCATGATCATCCTGTGTTTGAATTCATGAGCGGAGACCGTTCACTTGGGCCTATCAAGTTTCGGGCCAAGCCGAACAAACTAATCATTGCATCGATGCAGGTTGAGCCTGAAAGACCTAGAGTGGTTCGAGACTTTGCGGACGTATTTCCGGAAGATATTTCAGGATTACTGCCTGATCGAGATCTGGAATTTACTATCGACCTGATGCCGGACACAACCTATTTCGAAGGCTCCTTATCGCATGGCTCCTACGGAACTGGAGGAACTTTGGAAACAACTCGACGACCTGTTGCAGAAAGGATTGATTCATCCCAGCGTATCTCCTTGGGGTGCGCCAGTTCTTTTGGTCAAGAAGAAGGATGGTTCGAGAAGGATGTGCGTGGACTATAGAGAACTGAATAAGGTAACCATAAAGAACAAGTACCCGCTGTCGCGAATTGACGACATCTTCGATCAACTTGGCGGATCGCGAGTATTCTCGAAGCTGGATCTCTGAAGTGGTTATCATCAAGTGAAGGTCAGAAGTGAAGACATCCCGAAGACGGCATTCAGGACTAAGTATGGGCACTATGAGTTTGTAGTCATGCCATTCGGTGTGACTAACGCTCCAGCAGTATTCATGAACCTCATGAACTTGATCTTCTATGAGTTCTTGGATAAGTTCATGGTGATCTTCATCGACGACATCTTAGTCTACTCGAAGGATGAAGAAGCGCATGTCGAGCATCTGCGGATTGTACTGGGGACATTGCGACATCATCGGTTGTACGCTAAGTTCAGCAAGTGTGATTTCTGGCTAGACCGAGTCGCCTTCCTTGGGCATGTGGTATCAGGAGACGGTATCTCTGTTGATCTGGAGAAGGTCATTTTAGTTAGGAACTGGCCGATTCCCCGATCAGCTACTGACATCAGGAGTTTCCTAGGATTGGCAGGTTATTATCGTCGATTCATCAAGGACTTCTCGAAGATTGCCGAGCCTATGACTCGCCTGACGAGGAAGGATGTCAAGTATGTATGGTCAGACTCTTGTGAGCAGGCGTTTGGGATATTGAAGGCCAAGCTGACGACTGCACCAGTGTTAGCTATACCAGACAAGACTGGAGGATTTGAAGTCTTTTGTGACGCATCTGGCAAGGGACTTGGATGTGTCCTGCATCAGCATGGTCATGTGGTCGCATATGCTTCTCGACAATTGAAGATTCACGAGAAGAATTATCCGACTCATGACCTGGAGTTGGCTGCTGTCATCTTTGCTCTGAAGATTTGGAGGCATTTTCTTTTGAGCGAGCAAGTCAAGATCTACACCGACCACAAGAGCCTGAAGTATATTTTCTCTCAGAAGGAGCTCAATATGAGACAACGCAGATGGTTAGAGCTTATGGCTGATTACAACATCGACCTCCAGTATCATCCAGGGAAGGTGAATGTCGTACCTGACGCATTGAGCAGATTACCAGCGATCATGACTCTTTCAGCTCAATGGAGACTTCAGCAGGCTATACGAGAGATGGAGGTTGAAGTTATTTTACCTGGGACTTCTGCATCATTGATGAATATGCAAGTTCAGTCTACTATTGTGGATCGAATCAAAGCTGCTCAGACTGGAGATGCGAAGTTACAAAAGATCCGGGAGCAAGTCATTGCTGGACTACGGACGGATTTTCTGATTCATGAGGATGGTTCCCTGAGATACGACAGTAGGATCTGCGTACCTTCAGGTGATATCAGAGAGGAGTTGATGAAGGAAGCTCATAGCTCTTCCTACTCTATTCATCCTGGTGGCACCAAAATGTACAAAGATCTTCGTCTGAACTTTTGGTGTCATGGAATGAAGAGAAGTGTGGCTCGAAGTGTCGCTAAGTGCCTTGTGTGTCAGCAAGTGAAGGCTGAACATCATCGCATTACTGGACTACTTCAACCCCTGCCGATTCCAGAGTGGAAATGGCAGCACATCACTATGGATTTCGTGACTGGACTACCTCGGAGTACTAAGCAGAATGATGCGATTTGGGTGATCGTTGACCGATTAACCAAATCAGCGCATTTCATACCCTTCCGAGTGGGACAATCTACAGAAATACTTGCTAAGAAGTATATGGAGGTAATGATCTATCCTTTACCTTTAACACTTCTTCTGGTATACGTTGTGATGCGATCGATAATCGTACAGGAGATTGTTCGATTGCATGGAGTTCCGGTGAGCATCGTCTCTGACCGGGACACTAGATTCACTTCTCAGTTTTGGAAGAGTCTGCAATCCAATTTGGGTACCAGTCGGAGTTTCAGCACTGCGTATCACCCGCAGACGGATGGCCAATCAGAGCGTACCATACAGATATTAGAGGACATGCTGCGAGCTTGTATGCTGGATTTCAAAGGTTCGTGGGAAGACCATCTACACCTGGTGGAGTTTTCCTACAACAATAGCTACCAAGCCAGCATTGGCATGGCCCCATTCGTAGCACTCTACGGAAGGAAGTGTCGATCCCCGCTGAGTTGGGATGACATTGGTGATCGAGAATTATTGGGCCCGGAGATGATTGTTGAGACTGTGGGTGTAGTGCGTAACATCAGAGACAAGTTACGCATTGCACAAGACCGATACAAGCATTGGGCTGATGCCAAGCGTCGCCACTTGGAGTTTCAACCAGGAGATCATGTTTTCCTGAAGATATCCCCAAACCGAGGAGTGATACGTTTTGGGAGGCGAGGCAAGCTCAGTCCAAGATTCGTTGGACCCTTTGATGTGTTAGAGCGAGTTAGAGAAGTGGCTTATCGTCTAGCTCTACCACCATCATTGGAGGGAGTACATAATGTTTTTCATGTCTCCCAACTGCGTCGCTATATCAGTGATCCTACTCATGTAGTCGATCATTCCGAGATCACGGTGCGACCAGACCTTACCTATGAGCAGCAGCCTGTTCAGATTCTTGATCGACGTCAGAAGGCGCTCAGGAATAAGGTCGTCGAACTCGTAAGAGTGACGTGGCGACATGACTCGCCAGGAGAATCCACCTGGGAGCGAGAGGATGAGATGCGAGGACGTTACCCCTACCTCTTCCCTGCTCTGTAGAGAATTCCGGGGACGGAATTATTCTAAGGAGGGTAGGATGTAACGGCCTGTTTTTCTATTCATGTTTGACTGTTGTGTGCGAGTGTTTTACTTGGTTGATTCAGTCATTTTCATCCGAGTGGATTTTTCGTCCGTGCGTCGACGCGAGCGCATCATCTTCAGTTTTTCCGTAGCGTAAATTTTTAAATCGTTACTTGATTAAAAGTTAAAATACTAATTAACTTATCATCCTTAACTAATTAAATCATTAAACTAATTATTTTCAATTAAAATAAATTTCTAATTAACTAATTAATTCTAAGCAAGAGTTAATTAACTAATTTAAATCCCTATTACTTTTAAAACAAGTTTTATTACTAACAAAAATTATTATCATTAAATAATCAAACTACTAATTACTTTTAATTAAAAGTTAATTTATAATTAACTTATTGTTATTTTAACTAAGTCTTTTTACTAAATTACCTTCACTAAGTTACTTTACTATATTACCCTAACCCTACCTTAATTAATTCTCACCAGTAGATAGGTGAGATCCGACATAGGCTTCAACTCCCTCTACCTCTCAACCATCCCAATTCAAGCTGTCTCCCCCTCCACTTTGTTCTTAAACCAACAGGAACAAGCAACAGCAGCAACAACAACGCCAACGTTCCATATCCCCACCCACAAACACCACCACAACAACCCAACCACAAATCAGTCATCCCCAACCTCCTCCACCGTACAAAGCAACAACAATATGCCTCCACGACCCCCTCCAACCCAAAACAGATCTATGATCAAAATCCCAAAAGAATCAAACCCAAACAAACACAAATTGGAATCAACCCCTGCACAACCTCCTTGGGTCATCGCTGCCGCAATCTGCCCGTGCCCGCCTCCGATCCGCACCCTCGGCCTTGAAACCCGCGCATCCCCAGCTCGCCGCTGCCGCGCGCTGCCGATCGTCGGCCGCCCAGGCCGCTGCCGCGATCCGCACTGCCCCGAAGCCACCTCGGATCGCTGCCGGAGCTCGACTTCGCACCACCGCCCCTCGATCGCCGCTGACCCCTGATCTGCGTCGCTGGAACCCAGCCGCCACCGCCATTTCAGGCGCTGCCCGGATCGCGCCGACCGCCGCGCGTCGTCGATCGACCCGCCCCGAGCCCGATCTGTGCCGCCACCGTCCCCGGAGCCGCCCCTTGGCCGCCCCACCCCGCCTCTTGGTCGTCTGCCCTTTTGCCGTGGATCCATCTGCAAGCACACAAAAAGGAAGAAAAGAAAGAAGTAAGAAGAGAGACAGAGAGAGGACGAGAGAGACAGGGAGGGTGAGATCCTTTTTATATAAAGTTTTTATAATAATTAAGTTATTAGTTATTATAAATTATTATTATTATTATTATTATTATTATTATTATTAGAAGCTATAATTTTATTAACTCCTATAAAGTTTTATGAGGAGGGATCAAATGACCCCCAAAAATAACCCCCAAAAATGACCCCCTATCAAAAATCCTATGGCCCCCATTTTTTCGGAAGATCCGAACCGTTCATCTTGATCTCCACCCTCTAAATACCCGACCCACCAATTTTCAACCCGATCCCATGTGTTTTGCCCGTTCATCAACCATTCGCAAAAGTTCTGTTTATGCGAAACCGTTAAATTTGGGTCGGATGGATGAATGGGCAAAACACATGAGATCGGATTGAAAATTGGTGGGTCAGGTATTTAGAGGGTGGAGATCAAGATGAACGGTTTGGATCTTCCGAAAAAATGGGGGGCATATGATTTTTGATAGGGGGTCATTTTTGGGGGTTATTTTTGGGGGTCATTTGATCCCTCCTCAAGTTTTATTAGCTTATAAGTTATAAGTTTATTAGTTGTTATAAAGTGTTATTAAGTATATAAGTGGGTCAGTAAGGATTATTATAAAGGTTAGTTTGTTAATAGGTAAATAATTGATATTAAGTTAAGATGCTGATGTTATTACTTTATAAAGCATTAAGTCATGTTAGTCTTTTTATAAAGTTAAAATAGTAACTAAGTCGATAGTTAACATTAGCCTCCAAGTTAATGTTATAACAAGCTAGTTTAATGTCTCATAACTTGTTAATAACTAGGAGCATAATACCACAATTCTTTGACGCAGATAAAACGTGCCACACGTTACCACCGCCTGGACACTCACACCCGCGTCAAGGCAAGTATTTGGAGTAAATGAACTGCAAACCTGACCGTTGAAACTTATTGCTAAATTTGTGGTGTTTGTCAAACTCTGGTAGTCAGATATCATATTCCACATTGCTTAATGTTTTTACTTAACTGTACTGCTTCTACCATTCGCATGCTAACAAGATAAACAAATTGGAAAAGATGGGTGTGTTACAAACACACATGAGATGACCATCGAATACAGATGGGGTGAAACCTAGTCGGTGACTAGACATACACTTTGGGTGGGGTTGGTTCTTGTAGTAGAGTCTGTAATTGTTGCTTGAACACCTTACGGCTACCTCCAAAACCACACTAACGGAGGCAAGCAGCTTGACCATGTTCCATGTTGGAATGGCAAGAAGCGTCACGGTAAGCCCCCGATGATAGGGTGTATCGAGAACATCAATTTCTCAGACATGGACTTATCACGAGCACAAATACTCAATTTACAACTACTTTACTTTTAAAACTGCAAAACTCATGCATGCTTGTACTTTACTTTCTGCACTTATTATTCATAACTGTGTACTAACGCTTTTTGTCCCTTACATTTGTTCTTCATTCATTGCTTTAAAATATCTTGCCGAGCTTATCGCTGACATATATTTCAACGTGTTTTGAAATATATGTTAGGTTTAGAGACAGAGTACCCAGAGGACACTACTCTTGAGGATCCCATCTTAGAGGTGGACCCCGCTGACCAGAGTTACGAGGACACTGAGATCATCCCTGCAGAAGACTAGAGCGGGACATTTATATTTCAGTATTGTTTGTATTTTATTTCTAGGTGTGTTTGCTTTCAGCAGTTTGTACGGCCATGCTAGGCCTAAATTATATGTGTGTTTGCTTTGGGCGCTAGTATTGTAATGTAATGAATGATTGTGCTGCTTGTGAAGATTCGCGTGCAGGGACCTGCCTTCGCTAAATCACGCTTAATGTGCTTAAGACAAAGGAGAAAGAAAAAAAAGTACCTCTTCTTTGCTTTAAGTACATGCGGACCCGCTCACGTTCTCGCCCCAAGTATAATGGGAAGCGGGGCATGACAATCCGACGCGGGCCGAACCACTGGCCGAGCACCTCCGACTCGGGCCGAGTCACCTACTCGGCCGACACTTCCTGGGGCATTTTTGGAAGAATTTTTGAACGTGCGATGTGCACGATTTTGGGCAGCTGAAGCTCGCGACTGCGGGCTCAGCGTAGTGAGATGGATTGCGAGTTTTGTTTAGAAATTTTCGGGGAGGAGTTTTGAGGGATTTTTGTATGGATATTTTTGGATTAATTTCTGTATTAGACTTCTGGATCTAGATTGAAGATCTGTGCCTTTTGTTCTTCTTTAGATTCGTTCTTCGTTCGTTTTCGTTGTAAGTAATTTTTAGCCCTAATCTCTTCTATTGCAAAAATGCTTTCATACGCGAATTCGATATTTTTGTGCGTTCCGATCACTATGAATTAGTAGATCCTCTCTAGGGCCGATGGGTGAACCCTAGGATTTTAGGGGAAAATGTAGATCTGGATCCTCACATCGAATTGGGGATCTAGGGTTGTATTTCAGTAGATCCTACCGAATCCGTAGATAACCCGTACTGAGATCATGCCCACGGTCTGTGGAATTGATGTTCTTAAGGGGTATCTAGGGATTCGAATAGGGAAATTGGTGGATCCAATCAAGGCACGTGACCATGCCCGGCTCATACCTTGAGGGAATCCATCGACGAACTATATCGCTACGTCGATGGCTACCGCCATTGCATCGACGAGAGCCACCGAAATACCCCGCAATTCTAACCCACAAGAGTGGTACGAATTGGGGGATTAATTCGCTAGCCCTAATACGATGTGAGGAACATATTCGACATCGACCACAATGATCCTAGCGGCAATCCCTAAAGCTCTAGTTCCTTTTATTATATTACACAATAATAATCATCAACCCAAACCTTTCCCTCCGACCGCTACGGCACTTCTAGATTTAGAAATAGACTGAGATTACCACGAACACTATCACCGTCCCTGTGGGATTCGACTATCTTATATACTATAACTTGACACAGTCCGCTTACGGATTGAACCCGAAGTCATAGCCTCGGAGCCATATCACGCCTGTCGATCATGACACTGCCAGGTGGATCCTCAGTGTAGATTAAGGGTGCGTCAACCGTCCTCAGGGGAAGCGTCGTCATCAAGCAAGAAGGCGTACGCGCGTCAGGTGATTGCGGTGGACCTCGGAGGTGATGCGAAGCGGAGAAGGGTGGCTCGACCCCCCATTACTTTCACCGATGAAGACCTGGAAGGAGTAGAGCTACCGCATGACGGCACCATCGTCATCGAAGCTCAGATCGGGACGACCATCATCAGCCGCCTCCTGATCGACACCGGAAGCTCCTGCGACATTCTGTTCATGTCGACGGTTGAGAAGACGGGGCTGAAGCAGGTGGACTTAAGGCCTTGCACAGGACCCATCGTCGGCTTCACTGGCCACTCGGTTCCCATTGCCGGGGTAATCACCTTGTCGATATCGCTCGGGGAAGAGTCGAGGGTCGTCACACGCATGACGCAGTTTGTTGTCATCGACATTGCGTCGACGTACAATGGGATCATAGGGCAACCTTACATGACGGCCATTGAAGCGCTCCCCAGCCTGCTCCATCAGATGGTCAAATTCCAAACTCTGCGATGGGTGGGGCTGGTACTGGGGAGTCAGAAGCTATCCCGAGCTGCTACGTGGGGTCGACCAAGCATAAGGGCCCGGAGCAGGCCTTATCGGTCGACCTCCTCGATGAGAGAGGACTATTGCGACCAACGACCAACTCCTGCAGAGGAGGTCGAAGAAGTGCCCGTGCCTGGGGACGAGGGCAAGACTGTCTTTATTGGCACGAAGCTCCCGGCCTCTCTGAGGGCGGACCTCATCAACTCCTCAGAGAGAACATGGACATATTCGCATGGTCGTCCTCGGACATGCCTGGAGTCGATCCAGCGGTGATCTCCCACAAGCTGAATGCGGACCCAGAATCTTGACCAGTCAGGCAGAAGAAGAGGAGTGCTGGAGGAGAGAAGATGAGGGCAGCCGGTGAAGAAGTGGAGCAGCTTCTCCAGGCCAAGTTCATCAGGCCAGTGAGCTATCCGTATTGGCTTGCCAATGTCGTCTTGGTGAAGAAGGCCAATGGGAAGTGGCGCATGTGCGTCGACTTCACGGATCTCAATAAGGTGTGCCCAAAGGACAGCTTTCTGCTACCGAGGATCAACCACCTAGTCGACCAGGCATCCGGTTACGAGTTGCTGAGCTTTATGGACGCGTTCTCGGGCTACAACCAGATCCCGATGGCAAAGGAGGATGAGGAGAAAACATCCTTCATCACCGACATGGGCACCTTCTGTTACACGAAGATGCCCTTCAGACTAAAGAACGCTGGGGCGACCTACCAGCGGATGGTGGACAGGATATTCAGCTCGTAGGTCGGGTGGAATCTGGAGGTCTACATCGACGACATGCTGGTTAAGAGCAAGAAAGCCCCAGAGCACCTCGCCGACCTTTGAGAGACGTTCCAGAAGGTGCGCCAATATGACCTGAGGCTGAACCCGACGAAGTGCATCTTCGGCGTGCAATCGGGGAAATTCCTTGGCTTCATAATAACGAAGCGAGGAATTGAAGCGAACCCTGACAAGGTGTCGGCCCTTGTCAACATGACGGAGCCTCGAACCATCCGGGACTTGCAGCAGTTGAACGGTAGGATCACAGCGCCGGGGAGGTTCCTGTCGAAGTCCACGGAGAGATCGTTCCCATTCTTCAGAATCCTGTGAACGGCCCTCGGCGCCGCTAAAATTGATAGAAAAGTGATCTAATGGGATGACTCCTGTGCACGAGTGTTCGCGGAGCTAAGTGCTTACCTGCAGATCCCACCGCTGCTCGCTAAGCCTGAGGAGGGAGAACAGCTGGGGCTGTACCTGGCCACCAACGAAGAGGCCGTCAGCTCAGTCTTAATCAATGAGGAGAAGGGCGTGCAGCGGTCGGTCTACTATGCGAGCGGGATTCTTCGAGAAGCGGAGACTCGTTACAGCCCCATCGAGAAGGTCGCCTACTATCTAGTCACTACAGCGAGGAAGCTCCGACCGTACTTCCAGGCCCACCCCATCGCTGTCCACACCAACCTGCCCCTCGAGAAGAACCTGAAGAGGTTAGAGCGGTCGGACAGGATGATCAATTGGAGCGTCGAGCTCAGCGAGTTCTATATAGTAAACAAAGCCCAGATGGTGATCAAGGGTCAGGCAATGAAGGACTTCGTGGTGGAGTGCACAGTGGAGGACCTTCCGAGCGAGCTGTCGGGCGTACTGCCGGTGGCTGCATGTCAAAGAGAGATGGGAGTTGCCGGACCCTCGAGGCCCATCCAAGAAGAAGTGGGCAGATTATGGACCATTCACGTCGATGGGTCGGCCACAGGATCCAGGACGGGGGCAGGCATCGTCATCCAAACACTCGATGGATGCCTGCTGGAGTACGCCCTGCGCTTTGACTTCCCGGCAACCAACAATGTCGCGGAGTACGAGGCCGCAGTCAATGGGTTGAAGCTCTACCGAGCTATGAGGGCGACGAACGTGCTGTTGCTTAGTGATTCGCAGCTCGTCGTCCAACAGGTCCAAGGGAGCTTTGAGGCCCGAGAGGAGGTGATGAAGCGCTACCTTAAGCGCATCCAGGCCGAGCTCCAGAAATTCAAGAAAGCGGAGGTCCAGCACCTACCTCGCTCCAACAACCTCCGAGCCGATGCCTTGTCAAAGGTGTCCTCCTCCTCCCCGGTCGAGATCGGGAAGGCCATCTTCGTCGAGAATCTGCTGACGCCCACTATTGAAGAAGAAGAATTAATGTGCGTCAGCCAGACGACGACGTGGATGACCCCAATAGTGAAATACTTAGAGACGGGGGCCCTGCCTGTGGAGCAGCTGTAGGCCAAGAAGGTCGAGAGGCAGGCCTTGTCGTTCGTGCTCTTTGACGGAGTATTATACCGCCGGTGCCGTGCGATCTTCGACGTCCTACCTTACCTGAAGTGTCTGGGGCCGGAGCAAGCTGAACAGGTCATCCGTGAAGTGCACGAGAGCTTCTGCAGAAACCACTACGGCGGGTGCACTATCACGCACAAGATAGTGTGCCAGGGGTACTACTGGCCAACTATGATCCACGACACGGCCCGATACGTCAAGAAGTGCGAGGCATGCCAGAAGTTTGGCAGACACACGGCGACGCCTCCAGCCAACCTGGTGCCTATCTTAAGCCCGATCCCGTTTGCCAAGTGGGGGCTCAACATCCTCGGACCCTTTCCAAAGGCCTCCGGGGGGAGGAGATACCTCGTCGTCGCCGTGAACTACTTCACCAAATGGGTCGAGGCCGAACCTTTGGCGCGCATCGCATGGACAGACATGAAGTGCTTCATTTGGAAGTCTGTGATCTGGCACTATGGGATACCCCGTTCCATAGTGACGGATAACGGAAGGCAGTTCGATTGCGAGGGCTTCCGAGATTTCTGCTCAGGTTGGGGGATCAAGCTCCATTTCGCATCCGTTGCCCACCCTCAGTGCAATGGGATGGCAGAGGAACAAAAAAATGCATATTGGGCCCCCTGAAGAAGAAGATCGATGATGCTCTTGAAACATGGGTGGACGAGCTACCGGGCATTCTCTGGTCATATCACACAACCCACAAAGCCTCGACCGGAGAAAGCCCGTTCATGCTGGCATTTGGGTCGGAAGCGGTCGTTCCCGTGGAGGTTAGAGGAGACTCTTCAGCTTCGGTACTTCGACGAAGACATCAATGTGGATGGCCTCGGCCTCAGCCTCGAGCTCGTCAATGACGTAAGAGATCAGGCTCTGACGAATCTCGTCTGGCACAACCAAAGGATGGCCCTGCACTACAACTCCTGAGTGAAGAAACGGAGCTTCAGGATCGACAACTTAGTACTCATAGACGCCACATTCAAGCCCGAAACCGCTCGTCGAGGGAAGCTGGCAGCAAAATAGGAGGGGCCCTACGAAATCATCGACATCGTCGGGCCGGCCACATATATCCTGGTAACCCTAGACGGAGGCGAGCTAGCTCCCCTGTGGAATGCAGAACACCTACTAAAATACTATCAGTGATTGTGATTCTTTAATAAAATACTTTCTTTTTTGCACATTTTCAAATCTTGCCGTCTCCACTTGAAAATTCCAGTTTAATGCACAAGACTCTGGAGCAGGATCCGTCCTCGCCACCCAAACCGGAGAAGGGTACGGGCCGATCTATGCGCTCGCTCCCCCCCTCAAGTAAAGACTCCGGGGCAAGCCTAGAAAGCTTCGCCATCCAAACTGGAGAAAAAGGGCACGAGCCGAGCTACGGCTCCCTCCTCCCCTACGAATACTCCGGGGCAGGATCCGTCCTCGCCACCCAAATCAGAGAAGAGCACAGGCCGAGCTACGTGCTCGCTCTCCCCCTCAAGTAAAGACTCCGGGGCAAGCCTAGAAAGCTTCGCCACCCAAACTGGAGAAAAAGGGCACATGCCGAGCTACGGCTCCCTCCCCCCACCGAAGACTCCAGGGTAGGATCCATCCTCGCCACCCAAACCAGAGAAGGGCACGAGCCAAGCTACGCGCTCGCTCCCCCTCAAGTAAAGACTTCGTGACAAGCCTAGAAAGCTTCGCCACCCAAACTGGAGAAAAAGGGCACGGGCCGAGCTACGGCTCCATCCCCCCTATGAAGACTCCGGGGCAGAACCTGTCCTCGCCACCCAAGCTGGAGAAGGGCTCGGGCCGAGCTATGCGCTCGCTCCCCCCTCAAGTAAAGACTCCGGGGCAAGCCTAAAACGCTTCGCCACCCAAACTGGAGAAAAAGGGCACGGGCCAAGCTACGGCTCCCCCCTATGAAGACTCCGGGGCAGGATCCGTCCTCACCACCCAAACCAGAGAAGGGCACGGGCTGAGCTATGCGCTCGCTCCCCCCTCAAGTAAAGACTCTGGGGAAAGCCTAGAAAGCTTCGCCACCCAAATTGGAGAAAAAGGGCACGGGCCGAGCTACGGCTCTCTCCCCCGCTACGAAGACTCCGGGGCAGGATCCATCCTCGCCATCCAAACCGGAGAAGGGCACGGGCCGAGCTATGCGCTCGCTCCCCCCTCAAGTAAAGACTCTGGGGCAAGCCTAAAAAGCTTCGCCACCCAAACTGGAGAAAAAGTGCACGGGCCGAGCTACGGCTCCCTCCCCATACGAAGACTCCAGGGCAGGATCCGTTCTCGCCATCCAAACTGGAGAAGGGCACGGGCCGAGCTACACGCTCACTCCCCCCCTTAAGTAAAGACTCCAGGGCAAGCCTAGAAATCTTTGCCACCCAAACTAGAGAAAAAGGGCACGGGCCGAGATACGGCTTCCTCCCCCCTACGAAGACTCCGGGGCAGGATCCGTCCTCGCCACCTAAACCGGATAATGGCACGGGCCGAGCTACACGCTCTCTCCCCCCTCAAGTAAAGACTCTGGGGCAAGCCTAAAAAGCTTCGCCATCCAAAGTGGAGAAAAAGGGCACGGGCCGAGCTACGGCTCCATCCCCCCTACGAAGACCCCGGGGCAGGATCCGTCCTCGCCACCCAAACCGGAGAAGGGCACGGGCCGAGCTACGCGCTCGCTCCCCCCTCAAGTAAAGCCTCCGGGGCAAGCCTAAAAAGCTTCGCCAACCAAACTGGAGAAAAAGGGCACAGGCCGAGCTACGGCTCCCTCCCCCTATGAAGACTCCGGGACAGGATCCGTCCTCACCACCCAAACCGGAGCAGGGCACGTGCCGAGCTACGCACTCGATCCCCCCTCAAGTAAAGAGTCCGGGGCAAGCCTAAAACGCTTCGCCACCCAAACTAGAGAAAAAGTGCACGGGCCGAGCTACGGCTCCCTCCCCCCTATGAAGACTCCGGGACAGGATCCATCCTCGTCACCCAAACCGGAGAAGGGCACGGGCCGAGCTACGCGCTCGCTCCCCCCTCAAGTGAAGACTCCGGGGCAGGATCCATCCTCGCCACCCAAACCGGAGAAGGGCACGGGCCGAGCTACGCGCTCACTCCCACCCTCAAGTAAAGACTCCGGGGCAAGCCTAAAAATCATCGCCACCCAAACTGGAGAAAATAGCACGGGCCAGGCTATGCGGTCGCCCCCCCGAGAGGCGGGGGAAAGGACAAGGGCACCCTGACCGAGGCATGCCCCGCACAGGGCTAGAATCTCCGGTTCGCTTGCGGTCCCGATAAAGTGTGCATTTGACGTGACCCGTCATAACGAAAGGACACTCGGAAAGCCCACCATTAATAATGGCATGCCCCCCCGAGAGGCACGGGCCTGATGATCACTCCTTATTTTACACCTTTTTCCCGCATGTTTGCATGCCATTTAGATCGCCCAAATCATGTTTTTCACGATATATCGACGATATTGCGATGCTTTTCACGATTTGTTGTTTTTGTCGCATTTCAGGTGATTTGGCGCGATTTGGAGTGATCTCGAGATGCGCTTACTCCAGAGGGTCACCGACGACCTCCCCGAGGGGTATTTTGCTGTTGGAGAGGAGCGGAAGAAGAACGGACGTCGCAGGAGCGATGAGGAGGCCAAAATAAGCAGATTGGGCATGTTTAGTGTCCCACTCGACCGAGTGGAGGAGCCACTCGGCCGACCGGTGAGACACCGCTCGGTCGACCAGATCAGACACGATTTACATGTGCACTCGGCCGAGCGACGGAGACCACATCGGCCGAGTGAAGACATCACGTCCGCCCGAGTGGCGCCCAGACGAAGCCCTTCAAAAATCTCCAAGTTTCTGTTTTTCGGCTGCCTGAGCTTCAGAAGACCCACTCGGCCGAGTGGAGAATCTTGTCCGCCCGAGTACAATGAAGCCATCGGCCGAGTGACGACAACTCACTCGGCCGAGCCGCCCCCGAAGTAGAGACCCCTGAAGGCCCCGACTTACTGGAAAATTACAGGGTTTCTCACTCGGCCGAGCGACTTCTGTCACTCGGCCGAGTGCGACACGCTGCCTGTAGCGAAAATTGCGGAAAACAGGCTGCGCAGGGGTATTTTGGTCACAGTTTTTGGACGATTTTGGGGGCTATTTAACCCCTGTTTTTACCCTAGTTTTAGAGAGCTTCTCCTTAGATTTTTTGCAGCTTTTTAGATTAGCTTTTTAGTTTTATTCTTGAGATTGGAGAGGAGAAAAAGTTTGATTTTTGTTGGATTAATTGAAGAACTCCATTGGTTTGTCTTTCTCTTCTCTAAAAATTCTATTTTTATTGCATATCTCAATATTGTGATGAATTCTATTGCTTATTTCATTGATTATTTTTGTGATCTTGCTATGAATTGTGAGTAGTCGCCACGTCTTGGGGCGTGGGGATGAACCCTACAAGCCCAACTTCATATTTGTGATGAATTGGTAGAAATCTTGCTAGAATTGATATCTAGGGATTAGGTTGGGATCAATTTACTACGGTTAGCTAGGAGTTCATACCGATCGAGATTTGCAAGAGATTGGATCCCGATTCGATAGGAAACCCTAGAAATCCGAATTGGGTTGGAATCGAATTTCCGTAGTATCGGTTTGCAAGAGATTGGACCGATACTAGGGTTTCCGGTTGCAACTCCGTGCCAATACCCGTTTGCAAGAGATTGGACGGGTAGGAACTATCCCAATCTAGATCGCGAGCCGAGTTTGCAAGAGATTGGGCTCGGTGCGCGATTGGACGATGATGTTGATCCTAATGCTAGCTTTCCTAGGCTAGGGTTTGCAAGAGATTGGACCCAAACCTAGGATAGCTATAGACCGGCAACAGCGCGAGAGCGTGAGCTTGGTTCTACATTCAGTTGCAACTAGTCCATCCAAAATCTCAATCTAGCAATTTTGAAACCGACGAACCACATTTATGAGATACGGTGAGTAGCGGGGATTCCCCATTCCCTAGATGTTCTTTATTTGATTTGATATTTCCGCACTTTGTCTGACGATTGTGACAGGATCGCCAAAGGCAAATCTTTTTTCTTGAAAAGCCAGGGTGATTGGAACAAGCACGGTCATTCGTCCTCCCTGTGTTCGATATCCCGCTCGCTGCTACACCGTGCACTTGCGGTAAAACTACTACCGTTCTTCCGGGTGTACACCCGGGGTCGATCAAGTTTTTGGCGCCGTTGCCGGGGAGGCGATTGCGTTTGATCTTACCACCCCTAGCTACTTCTTTTTTTTATTTTTCACTATTATCACTATTATTTCCATTTTTTTTA
>JAULAV010006648.1:0-25000 GCA_030789695.1 Scilla litardierei | reverse complement strand
ACACGTACATAAAAAGGTGCACAATACAACGAATTATGTTTCTAACGGGAAACGTTGACTTTGTCGCAAATTTCTCTAAATTCGAAATGTAACGCACAAAGAGGCCCTGAAAACGCGATTTTTCTAGTGAAAACCGGGTAATCGCCAACAATTTTGATCCCAAAAGATAGGAAAAATCAAATTTTGTTTAGCAAGACACTGACCGCACGCATAAACGAAGTACTTTGCACTCAAAAAATTGATGTAAATCGCCTAAGTATCAGGAAAAAACGGCAGACCTGGATTCTGTCTCGATAGACCGCGGCGGCGTTCGTATTGTACTTATTGACAATATCGGTCTCCTTTGAGATCCCGTACTGCGAGAGGAATGCGTAGAGCTTATCGTTACCCCCAGACTCCATCCTCTTCAACTGGATCTCGGACCACGAGTCCATGCTCACGGATCTGACGAAGCTGATGTGGACCCCAAGCCCCCGATGCTTCCCGGAACACTCCAGGCACATGAAGACGCCGTACGAGACAGAGGCCCACTGCGGGTTCTTCTGGCTGCAATCCACGCACGTCTTGTTCGCGGGTTTCGACTGCAGATTTCGCAGCCGGCGGGAGGCCGATGCCGCCGCCATCGGAGTTCAGATCTGATGAGATCCGACCGCAAAATTTCGAGAAATTTGGCGGTGGCGATTTATGGGGCGGCGGGAGGCCCCTTTTTCTTGTTCTCTATCCTCTTTTATTTGGAAGCGGAGGAGAAAAAGAAAAGAAAAGCGTTTTACTCGGGGGTTGGGACTTGTGAGTGTACGAGTGAACCGTGATGTACGAGTGCGGGTTGTATTCATGAAGGACTGTATCTTTTTGCTAAAATTGACGGGGGAGGACGCTGTCGGCAAGTATAAGAGCACTCCCAATGGAGGGAACGGGGTCTGACCGCCTGAGAGGCTTAATTCCAGGTGGATAGGGTTTTCGAAAAAAAATAGAGAGATGGCTGAAGCTTAAAATTGCTTAAAAGTTTAAGTCCTTGTTTAGCCCTTCATTCAGCCGCTCGTTCAGCAGACATTTTATTTTTTATTTTTTCACTTTATGTCATGCTCAGACGTATGATTCACATGGCTGATCATCTTCATTCAGCACATGTTTAAGCCCTCTGTTAGAAGAGCATATAGGCAGAGTCTGACGTGGCACGGATTCTGATCATGTTAGGACTGAATGTTTAAGCCCTTCCATTGGAAGAGCACAGTGGCTGAATCTGACGTGGCACAAATTTTGACCATGTTGGGACCGAATTAGTCAGCCCTCCATTAGGAGTGCTCTAAGAGTCACTAGAAATAAGTCAATAACACATACGCAAAGTGCACATTGACCAAAGAAAAAACCGCACACATGATGCGGTGCACGCGTGCACCGGACAAAAGAGCGAGAATAGTGTTTTTGTGGGTATCATCGGGATGAGGCGGGACGCGTGCGCAACCGAAAAAGAGAAGCGTGTATGTATTGTCGGGTGGTGGGTAAAAGGGGTTTAATTGCAAAAAAACTTTGGGAGAGCACAGTGCACAAATACCAACCCAAACAAGGGGGTAAACGGGGAAAAAGCAGGCGTTAAAATGCAAAAAACACAGGGGTCAAAGTGAAAAAAGACTGATGGCAAACCCGTAAATAAGTGGAGGAAGTGACATTTGGCTTTTATGAAAAAGCAATGACAAGCTTGCAATTGATGGGAATGAGGGTGGCCGTTGTTTGGATTCTCCGCCACCTCATCCCGAACCCAAAAACCAATCCCCCACCCCCACCAAGTGGGGCCAACTGATGGGACCCACACTTACCGCACCTATCAAAGGCGCCGCACCCAACCGCGCGGGCAAGCCCAGCCGCACCCTAGGGGCATTTTCGACCCCTTTCTCTTTATTAATATTTTAATGGTAAACCTGTAATTGTTTAGAGGGTGGTTTATTCTTAAGGTAGGGCTAGCCGTCATTGATCTCTTTATGCTTAATATTAATATTTTGTGAGAGTTCTTCGAGAGTTCTTCGATGGATCTTAGGAGAGTGCGGACATCCTCGCTTATCGGCGTCTTGTGAGGGTGGTTGATCCTAGAATTGTAGCCAATTTATCTTTTTATTCGTTGTTTTGATCAATATAATTTCAGATTTTCCTTGTTCCTGTCAATTTAGTATCAGAGCACGTAATGATCCATGGCTGTTTCGACAAGATCACAAGACAAAATTAAGGCTTTGGAGGCGAAATTTACTAGCGAGATCGATGGGATCAAGAAATCATTGACGGGAAATGATGAATCCATGGCAAAGTGGACGGGTTCCATCAAAAAATTGACGGCGCAGCAAGAGAAACACGGCGAACACTTCGTGCAATTGATTTTTCAATTGACGGCCAACGCGGAAAAGGATGGAAAAGGAGAGGGAACCCTAAATCAGCGGGAAAGGTGCCATCTTTGGTCAAGGGAAGGGTAAAGATGGAGCTTTTTGATGCGGAAACCGTCCCCGTGGAGGAGGAGCACGACGAGGAGGAAGAGGGAGAGCCATGGAAATTAGATTATCGTGATGCGACAGAAGGTGGAGGACAAGGATGATGGGGGCGGCGGCCCTAGCCACCCCCAATGGGCGCACTCGGGATTAGGGGGCCGCGGGAACCCCCTCCGGGCCCCGCGGGCTCCCAGGACTACCGTCGGGGGGGGCGACGAACCCCCTCAACTTCGCATGGGTCCGGTGAAGGGGCCTGGGCCCCCGACGGCCCCTCCGACAACCCTTGTCGACCAGTGGAGGGGCCGTCGGGGCCCCGGCAGACAGCAATCAGGTCCGGCGGGCCCTAATCAGGCCCGCTGCGGGCCCCCAGACCATAGGGAACCCCCGCGCGGGGGTTTCGATGCACGGTATGATGGGTTTCGGCCTTTTTGTGACAACCAGCCCCATCTAGAGGACCCGACGCGCGATTTCGAGGATAAATTTGATCACAATGACTTCTAGGAGCACCGAGATGATGGCGATGGGTATTGGGACCCTCTCGACCCTCAATTGGGTGATGACAGGTGGCAACCCCCCAACCACCACCATAGGGGACTCATCGAAGACATGGGGGGAGCTTACAGAGACTTTCAGGAGAGGCATGGGGGCAGTTTGGAGGCGATGGAAGGGATGGACATGGGGACTTAGGAGGCGGCCCAGGGGGGACCACGGTTTCCATGAGGGAGGCCTGCGTGGGGGCTATGAGCGACACCAGGAGAGGTGGCAGCACTACCATCAGCCTAGATATGACAGAGCACAGAGGGACCAGTGGGGGGTTCGATATGGACAGACTGCGGAAGTTGAAGATGCTTGTATTCGACGGGGTGGACCCAATGTCATGGATCTACAGAGCGGAGAGATTCTTTAGAGTCTCTCGCATGATGGAGGAGCAGAAGCTGGATGCAGCAAGTATCTGTCTGGATGGAAAGGCCCCTGCTTGGTTTCAGATGAAGGATGCGAGGCGTCCTTTTCGCTCGTGGGAGGAGATTAGGGACCACATGGTGGAGATGTTCAGAGACCCCCACTTGGGGAACGTGCGGGAGAAGCTGCTATCACTCAGTCAGGAGGGCACGGTGAGAGACTATCTAGAGAGGTTCGAGGCTCTTTCAAGACAGGTGCATGCGGTGACAGATGAGACGATGTAGAGCGCCTTCATGAAGGGGTTAAAGGCCACTATTCGGGCAGCAGTGCACATGCAGAAGCCCCAGAGTCTAATGGAGGCCATGGAGTATGCTCAAATGGCGGAGGATTGACAGATGGAGGAAGGGAAGGCGAGGGTAGGTTGGAGTGGCCCAGTTTCCCGCAGTCAGCTAGCGACAGGAGGTCCACAGAGAACCACGACAGGATTGGATCTGGCCACCAAGGAGAAGAGTGGGGAGAAGAGCAGTGCACTGCATGCTGGGGGGCAGTTCAGGCGGATGAAAATGCGGAGATGAGGGAGAAGTGGCAGAAGGCCTTATGCTTTAGCTGCAACGAGCAGTTCACACCAGGCCTCAGATGTGCGGGGCACAAGCTCCAGGTACTGCTGCTAGAGGATGAGGAGGACGATGCTAAGGCGGAGGACGAGACCGCTGATGTGGAGAACGAGGAGTCTGAGGGCCACCAGTTAGACGTGGCAGAGGTTTCCCTTAACTCAGTGGTTGGGTTCATACTGAACCATACCATGAAGTTGAGGGGGCATATCGGCGACCAGGATGTGACAATGCTTATTGATAGTGGAGCGACCCATAATTTCATTTCCAGGAGAGTGGTGGCCCAGCAGTAGCTCCAGCTGACAGACTGTTGAAGTTTCGGCGTCATGATGGAGACGGGGAAGAAGGAGAGCAGCCGAGTAGGTTGCAGAGGGCTGGTGCTGACATTACAGGGGGTACATGTGTTCACAGATTTTTTGCCTTTAGACTTGGGCAGCACCGACATTATCCTGGGGCAGGACGTGGCTGCAGACGTTGGGGGAGATGACAGTGAACTGGAAGCTGCTCAGGATGGAGTTTCAGGAGGAGGGAGAGTAGTCAGTTTACAGGAGGACCCCAGCCTATGCTGAGTGTTGGTCTCGTTGAAGACCATGGAGAGAACCATTTAGACGGAGGGCGGGGATACTTGGTGGAGTTATATTCATTGACGGGAGAGGGAGGCGCTGAGGCCAGTAGAGAGCAGCCCATTCCAAGAGATGTATAACAGATGATGGGGCAGTTCGAGGAGGTCCTTCAGGAGCCCCAGGGTCTTCCACCGTCGAGGGATCACGAGCACGCCATAGTACTGCAGGATGGGTGTCCCCCATTAGCGTGAGGACTTAACATTACCCCCAGCATCAGAAGGACGAGATCGAGCGGATGGTGGCAGAGATGGTGCAGGCGGGAGTGATACAGCCTAGCGTAGTCCATTTTCCAGTCCAGTGCTTTTAGTGAAGAAGAATGATGTGAGCTGGTGCTTCTGCATGGACTACAGCGCCTTGAACAAGGAGACGGTGCCAGATAAGTTTCCCATACCAGTTATTGATGAGCTCATAGATGAGTTGCATCGGGCAGCCCTGTTCACCAAGATAAATCTCAAGTCAGGCTACCATCAGATCAGGAAGCGGCAGGAGGATGTGCCCAAGACTACGTTCAGGACGCATGAAGGCCACTACAAGTTTCTAGTCATGCATTGTGGCTTAACTAACGCACCGGCTACTTTTCAGGCCTTGATGAACAATGTATTCTGCCCTTACCTGAGACGATTTGTACTAGTTTTCTTCGATGATATATTGGTGTACAGTCGTACCTTGGAGAAGCACTTGGACCAGCTGCAGGTCGTGTTCCAGGAGATGCATTACCATCAGCTATTCACGAACAGAAAGAAGTGCTTATTCGGATAGCCACAGGTGGAGTATCTGGGACATGTGGTGTCGACAGACGGGGTAGCAGCGGACAGATCCAAAATTGCGACGATGCTAGACTGGTCGCGTCCCACCACTCTGAGGGGACTGTGGGGATTCCTGGGCTTGACAGGATACTACCGCAGATTTGTGCAGAGGTACATGACTATTGCATGGCCATTGACTGAGCTACTTAAGAAAGACTAGTTCATTTGGGGGAGGTGATGGCAGTATTTGAGGCCTTGAAGAAGGCCACGACCAACGTGCTAGTTTTGGCGTTGCCCGACTTTTTCAGACCCTTCATGGTGGAGGCAGGCGCTTCGGGACATGGATTGGAGGCGGTATTGATGCAGGATCAGTGGCCTATAGCTTACTTCAGTCAGGTGTTGACCACTAGAGCCAGACTGTGGTCTGTATATGAGAGGGAGTTGATGGTCATTGTCCTGTCTATTTAGAAGTGGAGGCCATATCTGTTCGGGAGGAGTTTCCTGGTACGCACGGATCATATGAGCCTCAAATATTTATTAAAGCAGTGCATGGTAGCAGAAGAGCATCAGAAGTGGCTGCGGAAGCTGATGGGGTATAGGTTTGAGATTGAGTATCGCCCCAGGCTAGAGAACAAGGCATCTGACGCCTTTTCACGGCGAGAGGAGGAGTTGGCGACACTGGCAGTTTCAGTACTCCAGGACTGGAATCCTCTGCAGCAGGAGGTTGAGTAGGACCAGGACTTGGCAGGCATACTGGCGGTGCTATTGCTGGGATCTACAGAGTACCCAGGGTATTCTATGCAGGATGGATGGCCACTGCATTGGGCGAGACTGGTTCTACCGCGTACTTCGACATATATACCGACCATACTCCAGGAGTTCCACAGTAGTGCCGTAGGAGGAAATTCTGGGGTCCTCAAGACTTACCAGAGACTGTCAATGGAGGTTTACTGGAAGGAAATGAAGAAGGATGTAGCACGGATGGTTGCAAAGTGTGACGGTTGCCAGCGTCACAAGTACCAGGCGATGTCTCCGATAGATTACTACAGCCATTGTCTTTGCCCGATCGGGTGTAGGAGGACCGCTCAATGGATTTTATTGACGGGCTGCCGAAGTCGGGTGGATATATGGTCATATTTGTTGCGGTAGACCACCCCAGCAAGTATGCATACTTTGTACCACTTCGGCACCCGTACAACACAGTATCGGTGGCGGAGGTATTTTTGCGAGAGGTCATTCGCTTGCATGGACCCCCAAAGTCCATTGTCTCTAATAGAGACTCGGTGTTCCTGAGAAGATTCTGGCAGGAGTTTTTCAGGCTTCAGGGTACAATATTAAGGCGGAGCACAGCCTACCACCCGCAGACAGATGGCAGACTGATGTAGTCAATAGGAGTGTGGAGACTTATCTGCGGTGCTTTATTTCAGAAAATAACAAGGAGTGGGCTCATTGGATGGTATGGGCGGAGTACTGGTACAATACATCTTATCACACTGCAGCTCAGACGACACCTTTCATGATTCTGTAAGGTCGAGATCCCCCACATTTACTGCACTATGGGCAGGAGACGATACCAGTATCAGATGTGAAGCAGTACCTGGTAGAGAGTGATCAGATTTTGGAGGAGCTAAAGCTCCATTTGACTAGAGCCCACCATGTTATGAAGACATGGGCTGACCTTCAATGCAGAGATGTGCAGTTCGCAGTTGGAGATATGGTCTACCTGAAGCTGAGATCCTACAGGCAGAGATCCTTGGCCCACAGGAGGAATGGGAAGTTATCGTCGTGATATTTGGATCTTTCGAGGTCGAGGCTAGTGTGTGCCCAGTTGCTTACAGGTTGAGACTACCCCCAGAATCGGTTATTCACCCGGTATTCCATGTGCCGCAGCTTTTCCAGGTTATCGGAGACCATACACCCTCGTTCACCCTTCCGGAGACATTGACAGTTGATATGGAGGTGAGATTGGAGCCTGAGGAGCTGAAGGGGGTTCGTAAAGTTAGCACAGGTGAGTGCGAGGTTCTGCTACAGTGGAAGGATTTGCCAGAGCACGAGAGCACGTGGGAGTCCATGGACATGATGGCGCAGCAATTTCCAGACTTTCACCTTGAGGACAAGGTGGCTCTTTGGGGGGGTAATGATGGGACCTGCACCTACCGCACCTACCAAATGCACCGCACCCGCACCCAGTCACGCACACAAGCCCAGCCGCGCCCCTAGGGGCGTTTTCGACCCCTTTCTCTTTATTAAAATTTTAATGGCAAACTTGTAATTGTTTAGAGGGTGTTTTATTCTTAAGCTGGGGCTAGCCGTCATTGATCTCTGTCACGCCCCGCTTCCCTAAAATGGAGGACAAGACGTGAGTAGGTCCGCTCAGACGTGGAGCCGTGAAGCTGTCGTCTGATAAGCGTCTATAAAAATTTCAAATGATCGCAGGTCCTTTGCATTGCAAGAAACAACAACAATAATAACATGGCAGATAAAGAAACATCCACCAGCTCAAAAACATCCAACACATTATTCAACATCGCAGAAAAGTTACAAAAGTATAAGTCTGAACAAATAGGCCTAAAACATGGCCGAAACAGGAGTAAATAAAGTCAGGTGCTACGCACCGGAAACTAACTGCAACTACTAAAAGAAGTGACAACTAAAAGCCTCCAGGTGAGCCTAGGACTGGTCACCAGTGTCCTCGAACTCGGACTCTGCATGCACCTCGAACTCAGCGTCCACAAACTGCTCGTCCTCAGCGGGTAACTCTAGAACCTGACATGTGACACCCAAAGAGAAAAGGGCACATGTCAGCAAAAGTCTCCCAAAAGAAAGCGGAGAGCTTTTGTGCAATGATACAAATAACAAAAGACGACTAGCAGTTCTAAATTAATGCAATAAGTTGAAATGACATTTAAGAATGCAACATTTAAAGATGACATGATGGCATGCATTACGAGAACATTAATTCACAATCACGATCTCTATCCTATCACATTGTGCACATGGTTATCCCCTTACAGCTGAAGGAGCGGATCAGGCATCCTTCTATACTGCGTGGCAGCTTAAACCTACCCCTCCACGTGTATCGAGCCAGGGTTTCCTAAGTACATGAGCTCGCTTCTGGATCACGAGCCAGGAAGTGTTTTTGGCATAGGGTTGTGCCCGCAAAAGCAGGTGCCGAACCTCAATCATTACAATAGGTGTAGCGTGTGCTACTCATTCACAATGAACATTAAATGCATGCAATTACATGGCAATGAACAGATAATTTGCATACCGTTAATTGAATTTAAACATGGCATGGTAGTATGAATGCAAGCATGAAGAAAATGCCGGATCTGGCTTCTTGTCAAGCCAGATCTAAAAGTGTCGTCTAGGCAGCTATCATTTCACTGCCTAGTCTCTTTTACACTACTGTATAAAATGGCCTAAGACGTGGCCTAAACAGAAGGCTGGCAAGTATCACTTACCTGATTCCGGAGTTCTTGGTGTCGACGAGTCCATACAGAAAGCGCAGACGTTTTCTGCGTTATCGGATTTCGATATCAGATTAAAAGAAAAGAACTTATTAAACTAAACTATCAATTCCAATTATTAGAAAAGGGCACTGTCATTATTAAATTAACATCATCTGTGTACATCATATGATTTTCATATATAAGCAGATTTTGATACAACTGATTTATTTATGAATACTTTAACTTAACAACCGTTTTTACCCATCAAGTTTTACATATACAAAGTGGTAGTAACAACTAACCTATACACATTATTCCTATCTATCATAAACATATTCATAGGTTAGAATTAGTTACTGAAGTTATTAACTACTATTATACAAACCGTAATATAAGAGGACCACATCAAAATATATATACTACTCAACTGAAATACCCCAAAAATATTCTGCAACTAAAGTGATAACAAGCACAGCCTAATAAGGACACACTTTAACTATAACAACCCTCTACAAATATAACCATCATGATGGAACCACAGTCTTCACAAAACTCATCACTACTAACCCTAATACATATAACACTAACAACTAAAGTGATGCACAGTTAACCATCATGGTTCATAACATATAACCACCAACCTATATAACAATTATAACAACTATAACCCTAACTAATGAGACTAACCTAATCAAAATAAAACAAACTAACCTTTAAATCTTTAACGTCACTGGTGGTTGCAGGTGAACGCGAGGGGAACGGCTGAGGGGCTGTCCACGGCGGCAGGGGGCTGCGGCGGCGGCCGGCAGAACAGCGCGCGGCGGTGGCGCTACAGCTGATGCTGCGGATTTTCTGTGCGAAGCGACGGATTTTGCGGCGGTAGGCGGCAACTCACGGCGGCCTGAGGGGAGGAGGATGGTCGGGGATGAGAGGGGCTTGGTCGGCGGTGGCTAAGGGGTCAGAGAGCGCAAGATAGAAGTGGGGGATGCGGCGATGCGTGAGGAAGAGCCCCTAGGGCCAGCGGCTAGCTTTCGATGTAGGCTGTGAAAAAAAAGAGTGGCCCTAGGTTACTATTTAATAGGTGAGGGCTGAGGCAAATCACGTGGGGAGTGGGGGTCTAGGGCTAGGTTGGTGGGTAGAGTTGTTTCTTATAGGAATAGTGTTATAATAAAAATTATTATAATAACAAAATAACTAACCACACCCTCTCCCTCCCTCTCTCTCTCTCTCTCTCTCTCTCTCTCTCTCTTGCGGGTGTGTATGGCCAAGGTGGGAATGAAGATGGACTAAGTCAAATTCTGATGTAAGTTTTATTAATCAATAATTAGGGATTAATCTAGGTAAAACTTAGGATTAAAAAAATATAATAGGTTGGGCCAAAAAGTGAAAGTAGGTCAAAAGAAGCCCAAAAATTGTGAAATAAATACTGGGGTGACCGAGACAACGAGAGAAAGAAGACAGAGAAGACGGATCACAATTTCGACGACGAGAAAAGAAATTAAAAATAGAAAGGCCTTACGACAAAAGTGAAAATCGTGACGTCTCTTCAAATAAGGTCAAATCGTGGGAGAACGACCCATGAAATGACGTTCCAAATTAGTGCTACAATTTAATACTCTCCAAGAGGGTCACAACGACATATCACACCATAGTGTTCAAATACAAAGAAGTCTAAAATAAATACGTGCACGGTCAAATGCACGTGCACGAAGAAGGTACGATCGAAAACTGACCGTTACATCCTCCCCACCTTATGAATGATTCCGCCCTCGGAATCAACATCAATTACTACTCGGAAACATGTGTGGGAAGCGCTCTCTCATGTCATCCTCACGCTCCTAGGTGGACTCCCCAGGGGATCCATGAGGCCACTGCACTCGAACCAAGTCAACGGTCTCATTCCTCAACTGCTTCTGTCGTCGATCCAGAATCTCAACTGGCTGCTGATCATAAGACAGATCCAGACGAACCGTGATCTCCGAGAAATCCACAGCATGGGACGGATCACTGACGTATCGACGTAACTGAGATACGTGAAATACGTCGTGAACTCCCTCCAGTGACGGCGGCAACGCTAAGCGATACGCCACCGCTCTAACTCTCTCCAGGACGTCAAACGGCCCAATGTACCTCGGACTCAGCTTGCCTCTCTTTCCAAATCGGATGACTCCTCGATTCGGAGAGATCTTCAGAAAGACGTGATCTCCAGGCTGAAACTCCAAGGGCCTCCGTTTAGCATCTGCCCAATGCTTGAAACGGTCCTACACGATCCTCAGCTTCTCCCTGATGTTCCTCACAACATCCACTGCCTCCACGATCATCTCTGGTCCTAACAGCTCCATGTCTCCAATGTCATCCCAGCTCAGTGGCGATCGACATTTCTTCCCGTATAGCGCGACGAATGGCGACATGCCAATACTCGCCTGATAGCTGTTATTGTAGGCAAACTCCACATGATGGAGATGATCCTCCCAAGATCCCTTGAAGTCCAACATGCACGCCCTCAGCATGTCTTCCAAAATCTGAATCGTCCTCTCGGACTGGCCATCTATCTGCGGATGGTACGCCGTGCTGAAACTCAGATTCGTGCCTAGACTCTTCTGCAGACTCTGCCTGAACTGAGATGTGAATCTCGTGTCTCTGTCCGACACGATACTCACGGGGACTCCGTGAAGTCGCACGATCTCCTGCACGATTCATGTTACATCACTATCTAAACTAGGAAAAGGAAATAACAACGGAGAGTAAAAGAATTTACCTCCACATATCTCCTCGCTAGCGTCTCAGTAGACTGTCCTACTCGGAAGGGAATAAAATGCGCGGATTTGGTCAATCGGTCCACGATCACCTAAATCGCGTCATTCTGCTTCGGAGTCCGAGGTAGTCCAGTCACGAAATCCATAGTGATGTGTTGCCACTTCCACTCCGGAATCGGAAGTGGCTGTAGCATCCCTGCTGTACGCTGATGCTCCGCCTTTACCTGCTGGCAAACCAAACACTTGGCTACGCTCCGAGCCACACTCCGCTTCATACCATGCCACCAATAGTTCAAACGAAGGTCTTTGTACATCTTGGTACCACCAGGATGCACAGAATACGGCGAGCTATGTGCCTCCACAAGCAATTCCTCTCTAATATCTCCAGCTGGCACACAAACTCTGGCTCTATACCTTAGCGAGCCATCCTCATGAATCACAAAGTCAGTCCGCAGACCGGCTTTTACCTGCTCACGGATCCTCTTCAGCTTCGGATCTACAGCCTGCCCTACCTTGATCGATCCACAATCGTAGACTGTATCTACATACACATCAACGTCGAAGCCTCTCCAGGAAGCACAACATCCATACCAGACTCGCAAAAATCCTGCTGCAATCTCCACTGCGAAGTCAATATCATCACTGCTGGAAGTCTGCTCAGCGCATCCGGAACCACACTCACCTTGCCAGGATGGTACTGCAAGTCGATCGCATAATCTGCCATGAGCTCCAACCATCGATGCTGTCGCATGTTGAGCTCCTTCTGCGTAAAAATATATTTCAAGCTTTTGTGATCGGTGAAGATCTTCACCTTCTCACTCCGCAAGAAATGCCTCCAAATCTTGAGCGCAAAAACAACTGCAGCCAACTCCAAATCGTGCGTCGGGTAATTCGTCTCGTGAGCCTTAAGCTGTCGAGAAGCGTACACGACCACATGTTCATGCTGATGCAAAACGCATCTGAGACCTTTGCCAGAGGCATCTCAAAAGATCTCGAAACCTCCGCTCTGATCAGGCACAACTAGAACAGGGGCAGTCGTCAATCTTTCATTCAGAATAGAAAAGGCCTCCTCACACGCATCGGACCAAACAAATGATACATCCTTCCTCGTCAGTCTGGTTATCGGCTCTGCAATACAGGAGAAGTCCTTAATGAAGCGCCGATAATATCCTGCAAGCCCAAGAAAACTCATGATCTCAGACGCTGACTGAGGAACCGGCCACTCTCTGATAGCCTTGATCTTCTCCGGATCCACAGCTATACCATCTCCTAACACCACGTGCCCAAGAAAAGCCACTCTATCCAGCCAGAACTCGTACTTGGAATATTTCGCATATAACCGATGCTTTCTCAAAATCTCCAAAACTGTCCTCAAGTGCTCAGCGTGCTCCTCCTCTGACTTCAAATAGATCAAGATGTCGTCAATAAAGATAATGACAAATTTATCCAAGAAATCATAAAATATCAGATTCATCAGATTCATGAAAATTGCGGGTGCGTTGGTCACACCGAAAGGCATAACCACGAACTCATAGTGTCCATACTTCGTCCTGAACGCTGTCTTCGGCACATCTTCCTTCTTCACCTTCAGCTGGTGATACCCGCTCCTGAGATCCAATTTGGAGAATACCCTCGATCCTCCCAGCTGATCGAAAATGTCGTCAATCCGTGGCAATGGATACTTGTTCTTGATGGTGACAGCATTCAACTCTCTGTAGTCCACGCACATCCGTCGCAAACCATCCTTCTTCTTCACCAATAGAACATGTGCTCCCCACGAAGACACACTCGGATTGATGTAACCCTTCTGCAGAAGTTCATCCAACTGTTCATGTAACTCCTCCAACTCTGCCGGAGCCATACGATATGGTGCTTTCGAAATAGGCTGCGCTCCTGGAATAAGATCAATCGAAAACTCAAGAGCTCGATCAGGCGGTAGTCCTGAAATCTCCTCGGGGAAGACATCATCGAAATCTTTCACCACAGCTGGTCTAGTCACCTCCATCTGCATAGCTATAAACTCTACCACTGGCTTAGTCCAAAATCTGACAGGCCCAAGCGAACTGCTCCCGCTGCTGATCTCGAAAGTCGGATATCCAGGAATCTCGAACACCACCTTCTTCCGTCGACAATCGATCGTAGCGAAGAAGCAGCTAAGCCAATCCATCCCAAGAATTGCATCATAGTTGGTAATGTCGTGGACGATAAAATCGGCGTAAAGCTCGAGTCCACAGACTACCATGGGACAAGATTGACATCCAAGGGACACCGAGATCACCCCATTCCCTGTAACGATATCCCAACTCTTGGAAAGAGGGGAAGTCGTCAGAGAGTGCTTGTTCATGAAACTCCGGGATAAGATGCACATGGATGCACCGGAGTCGAAAAGAACTCGGGCGGGACAAGCACAAACCAAAATAACACCTAACAAGCAAACTAGCAATCAAAACCTATTCTAGCAAACAATTCCTAATCCAACATGCAAGATCAATTACAGAAAAGTAAAGACTAGTCTGAGGGTTACCTGCAATAACGCTATCCTCAACCTCCGCCTCTACTGCGGTCATCGTGAAAGCCTGCCTCCTATGCTGAACAGCTTGCTGAAATGCCTGCTTCTGGGGAATGAGAGGCGCTCCACGTCCAGTGGCTACCGGTGCTTTCTGCGGCTGTCTAGCAAATGGGCAATCCTTCACCGCATGGTTGGAGTCGCCACAAAGTAAGCACTGGCCCAGAAATCTCCTGCACCGGTCCTTCATATGGCTGGTCCGACCGCAAAAATGACACATCTTCTGAACAGACCCTCCTAGCTTCTTGAACTGCACGGACTGATTAGGCTTCATCACTGGCCTAACCACGGCTCTGGCCTGCTCCATAGGCCTCTTACCAGTTCCAGAATACTGCCCTCTCCTCTGATTGGAAATCAGCTCCTGCCTCTTGGCAGCGGTCAGCAACTTCTGATAAGAATCTAAGTCCGAAGAGGACATCAGACTCTGTAGCTCCAAAGATAGACCCTGCAAGAATTTCTGAGCTCGATCTTCAGCTGTCTCCACCATCTTCGGCGCAAAGCTACTCAGTCTCATGAACTCTTGGTGGTGCTGATCCACCGCCAGATTTCCCTGCTTCAGATTAATAAACTGCTGCATCATCTCCCTCCTCGCAGCCTTAGGGAAATATTCCTCATCAAATCTCGCCTTGAAAGTGGCCCAAGGAATAGGCCTCACCAGCATCTGCTCCTCAGACTCCCACCAGCTACGAGCATTATCCTTCAATTGCTTCTTCACCAGGTCAACCCATCCAGCCGGGTTAACCTTCGAGAGAAGCAGATTATCCTCTGTATTCTTCATCCACTCGTCCGCAGCTAAAGGTCCTTCCGACCCATTGAAATATGTCGGGCCCAGCTCCCGAAACTGCTTCGCTCCCGGCTCGAAGCGAGGGGCATTCTGTAGCATCCCCTGCTGAACCTGCATCATCTGATGCATCATCCTCATCATCTCAGTTGTAGTGGGCTCTCTATTAGCATCCGCAGCTCGTCCTGCTCCACCACCAACTCCAGGTCCACCACCAGCTCCTTGAGTAACGCGTCTACCGTCCATCTAAGACAGAAGACGTTCAGATTAGACTTTATCATGACTTGAATGTTAGGAATAATTAATTAGATGTTGTTTATCATTATTGTTGTTCCGATATTTCGCGAATGCAAAGGGACTTGCTTGGGCCACCAACAAAACCTGTCACACCCCGCTTCCCTAAAATGAAAGACAAGACGTGAGTAGGTCCGCTCAGACATGGAGCCGTGAAGCTGCCGTCTGATAAGCGTCTATAAAAATTTCAAATGATCGCAGGTCCTTTGCATTGCGAGAAACAACAACAATTTCGACGACGCGAAACGAAATTAAAAATAGAAAGGCCTCACGACAAAAGTGAAAATCGTGACGTCTCTTCAAATAAGGTCAAATCGTGGGAGAACGACCCGTGAAATGACGTTCCAAATTAGTGCTACAATTAATACTCTCCGAGAGGGTCATAACGACATATCACACCATAGTGTTCAAATACAACGAAGTCTAAAATAAATATGTGCACAGTCAAATGCACGTGCACGAAGAAGGTACGATCGAAAACTGACCGTTACAATCTCTTTATGCTTAATATTAATATTTTGTTAGAGTTCTTCGAGGGATCTTATGAGAGTGTGGACGTCATCGCTTATTGGCGTCTTGGGAAGGTGGTTGCCCCTAGAATTGTAGCCAATTTATCTTTTTATTCGCTATTTTGATCAATATAATTTCAGATTTTCCTCGTTCCTATCACCAACCTTTCCATGTGGCACAACCAATGCCAATCATTTGTTCTAATGGGACAAGGTGGGGCCCACATTTTGTTCTAGTGGGTTTATCTCCATCCCTCAATTGTAAGATAGACTAGAAATAAACCATGCACACAGTGCACGGTGACCAACGAAAAACCCACAGACAGGATTGGTGCACGCACGCAACCAAAAACGAGCGAGAAAAGTGGGTGGGTGGGTGTATCGGCGGGAGGAGTCACGACACATGCACGGCCAAAAAAGAGAGAGAAGTGTGGGGGGGTGTGTGTGTCGTCGGGGTAAACAGAGTTAAATTGCAAAAAAAAATTTAGAAGGCAAAGTGCATAAATCCCAACCCAAACCAAGGGGGTAAACGGCGAAAAAGCAGGCGTTAAAATGCAAAAAATGGAGGGGGACAAAGTGAAAAAAGACTGATGTTAACTGCGTAAATAAGTTGAAAATGGATGGACATTTGGTTTTTATGAAAAAATAATGGCAAGCTTGCAATTAATGTGAAGGAGTGGCTCATTGTTTAGGTTCTCCACCAACTCACCCTAAATCCTAAACTCAATACCCCACCCCCACCAAGCGGCGCCCACCTTGCCCATGTAGCACAACCAAGACCATGACTTTGTCCTAGTTGTAAGGGACCCTGTGGGGCTACACACACTAGAGGGGGGTGAATAGTGTAATGGCAAGCAAAGTGCTTAAATAAAAGTTACTAAAAGTACAGCACAATAAGTAGTAGAAATTAAACAGAGTGCTCAACAACAACAATAGCAAACACAAGGAATTTACACTGGTTCCCCAAAACTTGGGTACGTCCAGACACACCAATATTCACTATAATTCCCACAAAGAGAAGTGGATACAATCTCATATAGAGATACCTCACACAGAGGACTTTGGATTCCCACAAAGAGATATCCTTGCTCTCACACAGAGAGACTCATGCTCCCACACAGAGACACTTTGTCCCCACACAGAGACACAAACTCCCACACAGAGAGTAACTCTCACAAAGAGCGTAACTAATTTCCACAAAGAGAATTATGGGTGTCACAAAAGATGAAACGAAATAACACTTACACATACCTTGATATGATCTTACCAATGTGAAAAAGAAGGCATGCAAGCGAAACTCAAGTGCTTGAGATGAGGCTTTGATTGCACTTGATGATCTTTCTCTCTTCTAGAAATGAATACTAACACTTCTCACCTGAGTGTATGAAATGAAGAGAAGAAAACTGATCTCCAAGAAAGAATGAGAATTAGATCCATTGGAGAATTTCCTTATGAGCTTAGCTTCAATGCATGAAGAGGAATGTGCTCATGAGAGGGAAATGTGAGAGATTAGGAGTGGCTATTGATTCTCAAAGACATTCAATATCAACCAAGAGTTCTAAAAGAACTAAGCCAACTCATATATATAGGAAGCCAAGAAGAGCCTATAAAACTAACCAAACCCAAAGAGAAGAAATCTGCAACGGCTAGATTTTGGCAGTTTACGGCACAAACAGTCGACTGGTCAATGGCTATAAAATTCCCAACGGCTATAATCTGAGCCAGGATAGGCGACTGTAGAAGACTACACATGTGCCTGTATAATGGGCATGCGCCTGAAAATTCTTCAGCAGGCAACTGTCACTTGGGATGGAAAGGAGCTGAGAAAATGCAACTTTCGCACTTACGCCTTTCAGACGATAGATGACCATTTCACAGGCGACTGTAAATATACATGTCACACCCCGCTTCCCATTCTACCGGGAGCATCCTCAAGCGGGTCCGTGATGTGCTTAAAACAAGGTGGAGTACTTTTTTTTTCTTTTTTTCTTTTTCTTCCTCATTGGCTTAAACACACTAAGCGTCTATGTTAAAACTGCAGGTCCTTACATGCAAATTTAAAAAGCAGTCCAAACAACATTATTACATATCTAGCGTACAATAATTAAGATACATTTTAGGCGTAGCATGGCCAATACAAACAAAAGTACATAAATTACATTATTTCAAATAGGATGGTGTAGTCGCGAAGGTGATTGTCTAGTCTTCAGCGTTTAGGTACTCCACGTACTCGTCAAGCACTGGCTCGACTCCTGCGGTAGTGTCTTCAGAGAGCTTACTATCGACACCTGACGGACATTTCGTAAAACAACAAAGTGAAACATCCGTCAGTGAGGTTTACTCAGCAATATAATCTCAAAAACCAAAACGTTAGGTATTTAAAATTTAACCAAGCTGAATTTTAAAGACAAGCATTAAGTTTAACTTAAAAGAGTTAAAAACAAGCAATAAGTTTAATTTTAAAAGGGCTATAGTAGTTAAACATTCGCAGCAATTTGCAACCTGCAGCAATTTAATCATTCGATAGAAATTTGCAATACTAATAGCAACCTTAACAATTTAACATTTAATAACGAAACTGTAACGTTGTCAGCAACTTGGAGAAAAAGAGTTTAGAACAATATTCAATAGCCAGTCTATTCTAGTGATAAGTCCATGTCCAAGAGTACGAGAGATAACCAACTTGCGTTCTGCGACGGGAGCAAATCCGAGGCGGTACCCACTGTCCCTATATGGCAACAATCAAGGATCTAACCCCCGTAATGTGTTGGAGGTTCGGTATGGGTGCATCCAGCCACTCCGTAACACTTGTGATCATAGACTACCCCAATCCCACGGGTCAAGTCAAGTGTCGGTCAAAAGTACATGTAGTATCTATTTATATTAAAGTTCCATCTTCCATTCATTTATATTGAAGTTCCATATTTCATTCAGTTTATTCAGTTCAGTTGCATCGTATTAGATGCGTAAGATGTCTCACCAGTCTATTCCACAATCTTGACTAATTACACTGTTCTGAAATTTAGTTACATAATTATCAGAGTATAGGAATGCACAATACTTAAAAGAAATGAGCATGGAAAACGGTTTTGACTAAGCAGTTGAGGATGAAATAAGGTCAAAATATTTTTCTAAGGCTAGTTACATCTTTCAAGATCTTCAAATAATTAAGGGAGATTTTTCCTAATTTATGCGACCCAAAAACTAATTTAAAACGAGAAAACGATTTTTCATTACATTTTTCAAAGATTTATCTAGGGCAAACCATACGTAGGAATTCTTCCAACAAGGGGTCAAAACGACTGTATTAACTAGTACTACGACATATATTTTCCTCGTATGTCAGGGTACGTGAAAATCTTGAGTTACGAATTTATAAGTGAAGTAGCCATATTGAATTTTATCTTTAAAAATTCACCGAGAGAAATATACTTGCTTTTTGGTGATGAAACCAGTGCCAATGAGTCCGTTTCGTCGTTTCTGATTTTCTGGGCCTGGTTTCGTATTTTTCTGAGGCCTATACGATTTATAAACAATATATTACGATCAACCTATACTATATGTATTTGTATACGTATTTAAACACGTATTTGAAAATGTATTTGATACGTATTAATATTAAACTTATACGTTCCTCACCTTCGACGTCTCGACGGGGTGTTCGGGGGAGTCGACGTCGACGACTTAGCGGGCGGCGGGCGGCGCGACGAAGTCGGCGGCAGTGGCAGCGGTCGTCGACGGTGTACGGGCGGCGGCGGCGGCGAGCTCAATGGAGGTGGGTTGCTGCGGCGAGCTCCGTGTGAGGATGAGCTGCTCGTGGCAGGGGCGCTAGAGAACTGTGAGGGGAAGAGAGAGGGAGGTCGACGGAGGGGAGGCGGGGCGGGGGGGCTGAGCATGTGAGGGTGCTGTGCTTCATGGCGGCGCGGTCGAGCTCAGGGTAGAGGGGAAGTGGTGCTCGGGGGTTCGTCGTGGTCGGAGGGAGGCACCACGGATGATGGGTGGCCTCGAGTTTCGTCGGCGATGTCGCCAGTGTCGGAGAAGGGGCTGGGGTGTTTGGGTTGTGGGGGGCTCTTAACGTGAGGCTACGGAGCAGGGGCGCTCTGGTGTGGTGCCACAGTGTCGACAAGCAGCATGGTGGTGCTGGAGGCGGAGTTTCGTGGATGGCGACGTCAAGCAAGAGCAGCGGAGCGGGGGCTGTTCGAGGGAGCTTGGAGCATCACAGGGACGGCGACGGGGAAGGGTGGCGGTGGAGAAGGCTGGGGTTGAAGGGTTTTTGTAGACCCTCAGAGCTCAGATCTGTGCTCGTTCTAAGTCGGATGGACCATAGAGGCATAAAGCGCATCGGAAAAATAAGCAAGCTAGTCAAATATTTTAGCTAGGCCCTGAGAGAGCCAGAACATAGCCCGATCTATGCCAACTTGGGGTGGATCTGACCACCCCAAGAGGGATCTATCCTACTTCGACAAAATTAAATTACAGTAAAAATTACTTAGAGAACATACCCGAAATCTTAACCCTGGGGCGGGCAAGATGTACCACGCCAGCTTCTAACGCTCCTCGTAGCCGAACCGCCTTAACGCGATCCACCCGAGCCGCCTTGCACATTCGAAGCGATCCACCCGAGCCGACACCCGTCTCCAAGCCGATCACTTGCGGTAGAAGGTTTTACTTGAGCAAACCCGCGTCTTAGACGTCTAGATCCGAATCCAAACACTCTTCGTAGTCTTGTTAGGACTAGTCGGGAGAATAGGAAGAAGAGAGAAAGAATAGTTTAAGTCGTAGATCAATCTTGCTCAAATATTTGGAGCTACTCGATCGAAGACCTGGTGCTTTGTTCAACGAAGAGAGTGCACCCCTATTTATATAGGGAGTCGGCACATCTCTTTTCGTTGTGAGCAATGTGGGATAAAGATTAAATAAGAGGGATTTAATTTGGCTAATTGAATTTTAGTAAGCCTTTCACAAAGGCTAACTTCAACGAATTAAATCTCTTTATCCATTAAACTTTAGACACTAAAAAAGCTATCATTTCGAAGGGCTTCGAATGGTGAATGCATAAGAACGAACGGCGACAAATTCCGACTTCGTTTGACCCCTCAAACAATTACTCAAAGATGGGCAAAAAGTCAATTTTCGTAGCCGTCAAAAGGATTTCAAAAAACCATAATTAAATTAAGTTGCAGGCACGCCCGCTAAGCTTAGTGGGTGGACCCGCTTGCCCAAGTGGGCCTAACCCACTCTTGCCTTTGACTGTTTTTGCGTTTTCGGGCTCATTTGAGCTCCGTTTTGGACGCAGTGTGAACCTATGTTTAGACCGGGACGATCCCGTCAACCAGGTAACCCTTTCCAATGCTTTTGTTCCTACAAATATTGTCGTAACCAATTTACGACACCTTTAATCTTGTTTGCATCGAATGCAACATTGTCTACATCTACGACTTAGTCTCACAACTAGCTTATGAACTTAACTATTCCATTTCATCGAACGAATTCCTCTTATATATCTTCCTATTACTAAGACACGAATACTAATCGGTGTGAGACCCTACAGGCTGACCTTACTACAGGTTGGGGCTCGAAACCCTAGACGACGGTCACCACGAGCAGCAGTTGTCGTCCCTGTGTCAGAATCATCATAACATGATTGACCCGTTGACAAAGGTATTGTTGGGTTCACTTTGGCTGTGTCAGTGATGAATACCGTTAACTATAGTCCCTTCGTCAAGACTGTGTCTCTGTTAGCCAATGGTATGGTTTATTGTCAACCCCATTAGACAACATTGGTCAGTATACAACGGTCTTTGTTGTATTCACGTTGTACATCTTACAACGTACCCCGGTCGAGGATTAACAAAAAGACCGTACTGAGCATGCGACACTAACTTCCCTTTAACGGAAGAGACGAATCCCATCTTAGTCATCTAATCGCCTCGAGAGCTTCAGGTGTAACCCAACCTAAGATGTTTCAGCAGGCCTGGCCTCGAAGCTAGATCATAGGTCTAAGCGACACTGTTTACTCACAGGTTTGTACAAATGACTTCAGGTCTTAAAGACCGGCTTACCTATCATCACCCTAGAGTTACTATAGACAGTTTAGTTAAAGTTAACCATTTAATAACTCTAAGTTGGTCGTTCAGTGAACTTATTCTCCAATGAGCACCTGTGTCTCGTCTCCGATTTCACCAAGTCGAATGACTATAAGATCATCATTACCCTAAGGTAAGACAAAGACACAGTGGTCTGTCCGATGTGCCGATATCTAGTTCTCGACACATCTATGACCCCGAACCGTTTAATACTTAAGTTTCCATTCGGTCACTTACTACTCATAATCGAGATCTTATCTGGATACGTAAGGACCTAACTATAAGTCTATTATTCATTATCTAAGTATATTATTCATTCGAATTTATACTTAGGATAATGGGTACAATATTATATCTTAACAAGACGTATACTTAGGATAAATCGCCTTATTGGCATATATCATCCTACATCTCCCACTTGCAGTTAGGATATTTATCTCGGTATCTCATACCATTATAGCATATCAGTCACATTGAACATTCATATGTTAAACCTAAGAGTGGATTTACTAACAAGTTTCTATAATGCATTTTAATGGATTTTTATTTATACATCCCTTGAGCACACAAGGTTGATCCTTGAAAAATGATTTGGATCAATTTTCTTTTCTTTGTATAGCTAACAATTGGCTCATACAATCTTGATGTAGAGTCTAACATTTCTATAAGTCAGTCTTGGCTCATTCCAATTATTTTGTGTCAATATGTCAAGTACATAAGTGATACCTTAAGTCTCTACATATTCGATTAAATCAAAACTATTTTGATTCAATGTCTTATATAGATGATTCAAATAAGTTGGAAACTTTTTACTTAGTCCAAGGAACCGGAGCTAAGTATATGAGCTAGCTCCCACTGACTTTAAGAATAATCTAGTTAAATACTTCTACTATATATCTAAATCATTTTTAGAATGTACTTTAAGCATAACCAATTTAGAAGTGCTTAGATGGAACGTAACAGTGTCAAGTTCGGTTTGACGAATGAGTCATATCAAGATCGGTTTAAAGAATCTTGATGTTGACCTACTCAGTCAAACGTCCTACTTAGTACTTTTTCCTTGACTACATTTAATAATAACTCTTTTAGAATCAAATGCAGTTTAGTTAAGAATCAATCTTAACATGCATATAATTGTGATCATACACAATTTATACGCTCCTAGAACTTATATTTAACTATTGACTGGCTATAAAATTAAGTCAGCTCCAAACAATCAAATTATTCAGATGCTCTGCTTGTCAGCTCGAGAATTAATGCAACTAGCTCAGGCAGCCACATTCACAGATATTTAAGCCATTCGCAACAAATCACAATTTCAAACGAAGCACTTTTTTTCGAGACATTTATTAAAGCAATGGATTCATAAAATGAATCATAATGTTTTTATCAGAATAAACCTTGAGCGTTAAACACTCAATCATTGTTTTAACTTAAGGAACGATACATTTTATTCATAAAAAGAAATAAGTATCAGTTCCTTCTTCTTCACGTCTCTTGAAGTCCTCGCACGGCCCCAGCAGCAACGATTGCTCAGATGCCGACCGTCCTCGAAACTTCTTCCATCATCTGCTTCATATCAGTCACATGTATACATTACACAGATGACTTAGTATCTCATACTATGTGATAAAGTATTTATGGAAATAATTATGCTGTATTAAATTGAATTTGTTGTAACTGAGGTAGAGGCATCAGTATGACCCTTCTTCTTTTCTGCAAGGTAAACCTTGTAGTTCCTCTTCTAATGGCCTATCTTATGGCAATGAAAGCACTCGGATTTCGACGGGGCCCCTTTCTTCTTCTTCCCCTTCTTCACCTTGGCTGGTTGTGGAACCTGCCTCTTCTTACCTTTCCTTTCGGCTGGTCTGAAGAAGCAGAGCCAACAACCAACACGGTCGGTTTCTTCTCGATTTCCTCAAACTGCCTGAGCATGTTGAGGAGACCAGGAAGATCCGTTTCAATACTGTTCATAATGAAACCAGTAATGAATTGCTTGAAGGCTAGGGTTAAAGACTTAACGATGATGTCCACAGACATCTCATTGTCCAAGACAAAACCCAACTAGGCGGCGTCTTCCACGTACCCGATCATCTTAATCACATGATCTTGTATGGGCCATGTCTCCATCTTAGTGCCCCAGAGATTGCTCGTGGCTTTAAACTTGGCAGCTCTAGACCGCTTGCCGTATAACTCCTCTGCATCCAGAAGCATGCTTTGAACATCCAAATGTTCGTGCTTCTTTTGCATGTCGTTATTCATTGAAGCCAGAGTAAGACACCTGGCCTTCTCGGCATCCCTCTGGTACAGCTTATAGGCTTCATTTTCTTCGTAGGTTGCTCTTCGTCAGGCTTCTCCGGAGCGTCCTCGAACAGCATGTATCCTATCCCAGCTAATGATAGGACTAACTTGATATTCCTAAACCAATCCTTATAGTTGGTTCCATCAAGCACATTTTTCTCTATCATATACTTTAGACCTGAATCCATTCTGTAATTTAGTAGATACTTAGTCAGTATATGTTCATTGTATAGTTTCAATGGTTTTTAATAAAACTATATTCTCCCACTAAATTTTTAAAGCCATAATAATAAATAGTTTATTATACAATAGCATTTGTGGGAGAGGGATCCGGCTACCCCGAGTCTGACAACCTTGAGTGTGTCTCAACAAGTTGTCCGACTCTGCAGTCGGTAGACGAACTCATCGTCAATCATATTAAATATGATTCACTTTCGATTTTTACCCCTAGTCATTTGTGATCATGAGTGTGCACATCCAAATCACAATGGCTAGCCTAGTCAGACCATTATTTTCGCGTCTAGCCTGACTTGCCCCGACGCTCGGTGTATGCACGACACGTCGGTTTAGGTTAGGTCTTAAACTACATCTTAGGTTAGACTTACGTCGGCGCTCGGTATATGCACGACACGACGGTTTGGGTCAAGTCGAGATGTTATCAAGAAATCGGGTTCTATAAGGTTTCCATGTCACAGCTTGAGTGTAGCTCAACAACCGTAACACTGGTCTTACAGTTGCCAACTCCTAAAATAAGGAGAGCTACGATTTATCGTGAATAAGATTATAATCGTATTTGACTTAGGTACAACTGATGGACTTACACAGTCATGATTCGACTCCTTGTGGTCTAGCGGATGCGGCCAGGGAATTGACTAAGCCAGGACCACTTAACCCCTAGTCTAGC